>PVKM010011461.1:0-19576 GCA_004027735.1 Carollia perspicillata
GCCTGGGTTTTGTCTGCCGGTGTGCAGTTGACTCAGTCCTTCACTTTCCCGATAAAGTTAATAATTAGGCTATCAAGACACCTGCGTCCAGCACTCTCGGCTCATTCATCTCTTAGACTGAAATTAATTTTCCCAGCAGTCTTTGCTCATTACATATTTTCTTTCCCCTTACAAAGTCATCGATTATCGTACGATAGTATCCAACATAACTTGACTCATCTCCTTACTAACACTTCTAATTTTTTAAAACAAATCCAGTGAGCTATCTCAACTACCTTCTCAAGCAGACTCGTGCAATGCTTTACAAATAATGTTAAGTATTACTAACAAACGATGATACGGTACAACCAAAGAATACAGAAAGTTATCAGGAGTGAAGTGTGAATCATTCAAGAGCCTCTCACCCACAGGTGATGCTAGCGTTTTAGGAAAGAGCCGTCTAGAAGGACGTCTGTGCCTGTGGAACGCTGGGCACCGTCTTGCAACTGGCACTCTCACCCGTCTCCGCGTGTGGGAACCTCGGAAAACAGATGCGTGCTCCCGCCCATTTCCACAACTCCAACACACTCATTCACAGGGGCGCATGAAACAGAACTTCACCCTGTGATCAACAGTTAGCTCCTTTTCCATTGTGGTCTGAAAATCTCCTTCTCATGGCCACCACCAAACAGGCATGCCCGTGTTTTTCTGAGCATGCGTCCCTTCCAGCTACAAAGTAAATGCTACACACTTTACATTTTGATTCCTATTGAACATGGAACTGTCAACTGCCCTCTCAGCCACCCTCCAAATGTCACCAAGGAGCCCCAATTTCTCCACCCCCTTCACAAGCTTCTTGAAGGTGCAGTAAATAAAAATGCATATCTTAAGTACTTTATTTTAATGTTCCATTTCAACCTCTACTAAGCGGATTTTTTTTGCATTCAGTGGCCTTTCGTAGTTCTCTCGTAAATTGTGCAATTAATCCTTTGCCCACTGTGTATCAAGTTATTTCTTTTTTTATTAATATGTAAGAGCTCTTTATATATGAGCAAATGTAACCCTATTTTATATTTATGGCAAATATTATCTCAAAATTTCCCTTGTGTTTAAGTAACAATCTTCTTGTCTTCTTTTCCTTGTTTTAAAAAAACCACTAGAACAGACATGTGTAAACACACACACAAGCAGACAAGCCCATCATGAACTCTCATCTGGTCAACACTTGGCGAGATAGCAAATACAGCGCCAACCTGGCCCCATCTCCCAGCTGGTCTCTCCAATATTACCATCATTACTACCATCATTGTGGTTGTTTCACTGAAGAACTTAAAAGCCGAGCTCATTTTACCCACTAATACATCAGCACACACTTCTAATTAATAAGGACATTTTGGCACAAAAGCACATGCCATTTTCTCAACTCTTCCACCTGTCGTACGAACAAGATTTTACCGACCCTGTAAACCCCTTTTGGATGACATATATATCCGTTGTTAAAACAGGCCCTACCAGATTATTGTCTTTAGCCTGTTTTGCCTATTAAACCAGAGACAATTCCATTGACTTTGCATAGTTTCTTGAACACACGTCTCTAACTCTTATCAGATTCTCTTTTCCTACGAAGGACTGTCACTTCTCTCAGGTATTTTCTGCCCCTCATCACATCCTCGCTGTTCAGCACTGGAGGGTGCTAAGCCTTTGAAGCTCAGGGCAGCTGTCACTCTTGTTTCCACCACCTGCCCTCCGTCGCTGCTCAGTGTTTCCAATTCCATGAGTACGTGCCTAGGTCTCAAGGTCTTCCTGTGAATTTTCCATGTTGTAGGCATTTGCATAGGCATTTGGGGAAGTCATGGGTTTTCCCCAAAGCGTTTCCCGCTTACCACACTGCCTAACTCACAGCCGTGTTCAGGACTTCCCCAGATCAATACACTGACTTTAGAGCTACATTAAATCATCTTCCTTAACCCTCCCTTGCTTTACGCAGCGGGCAGCCTTTCCCAAGAACCCTGCTCTTCCCCAGGTGTCTCTTCTCTTACTCAGGTGGACTTTCCCAGGAAAACCCTGCCACTAGCCAAACACAGACATCTCTGTGGGGGTGCCGTGCAGATAGACAGGTGGCTCTTCATCTTCAGCGTGTGTCTGTTTTGTTCATGGTTCAGGTCAGGAGAACCTAGTTCTTCACGCTTACTCACACCGTCTTGAAGCCAGACCCTCCCGGTTGGGCCGGAGTTCAGTCACCACAGGTTAGTAGGTGGTGAAGTCAGAGGTCGTGCTTGTGCATCTTTGAGGGTGTAGGAAGCTTGGTCTGCTTCCGGCAGAGTCAGCCCTCAGGGCTGGGGGCCTTCCCGGGTGATGCACCCCTGAAAGACAGCAGGAGGTGGACTTAGAGGCAGCAGGGCTGCACTCAGCCCCAGGCCAGCCTGCAGAAGCTCATGGTTGGAGCCACAGTCAAGTCATGAAGGGTAAGCTTGGGGACACCATAGAGACCATCTTGTCAACCACTGTCCTCTCGTGACAGAAGAGACCAGAGCTTAGGAAGGTCAATTGAATGTCTTGTCCAAGGTTGGAAATAGAAGCCTGACCAAAGCCAGGTCCCCTGACTCTCACCAGGGACCCTTCCCAGCTACCCAGCCCAACCCAACCACATCTCGCCATCTCTGGCTACTGGCTCTCTCCACCTACCCAACTCAACCAAAGCCCTGAAGGCTGGTGGTGCCTCTCTGAAGCATCTTGCATTGTGGTGAAGCTTAAAACCACATCGGTGGGGTTGACCACCATCATCAGACTGACTCTAAGGGTCCCCAGAAAGAACTTGGTCAACCTAGGGTCTCACAGGTTCAAGTCTAGACTTCCTCATCACGGACCTCAGGAAGACAGGATCAGATACGGCCCTGTTGGGCCCACTAGCATCTACTGGAGCAAAAGAGAACAGTGTGCATGTGATTGACATGAAAACTACACCCCAACAGAGAAGAGATTATTGACCCCGGTGTCTGCAGGAGGCCCCAGTCCCAAGCTGGGTCCCACCCTACACTCGACTTGCCTCCTTCCTTAAAGTACTTGGCCTTTTGTCTTTGCAACGGCAACAGATTGGGTCTTTCAGAGACAAAATAAACAGCAAGGCGCTCTCCAGGTTGTGTGCAGCTGTGTCTCGCCTTTGACAACCCCGCACCCGCCGATCTGACAGCCTGCTGTCACTAATCCATATGCATAGAAGGTGTGTGTTACCCCCTTGCGTACCGGAGTCTCACTTAGCCCACGACATCTGTCTTTGAACTGTCATGAAATGCTGGAATAATTATTTTTCTTTTGTGGTGTCAATTCCTTTTTCTGTCATCATTAACCTTGTTAAATACCCTCTTCCCTCCCCGTATGAAAGGCAGAAACTGAGTGCTAAGTTTCAAATGTACCCTTAACACATGCAGACGGGGAGAGAAACCTCCTCCAGCTCCCCGCTCCATCAGACACCTCCCTTCACCCCCCAACGGGGAGTAGACCCTCTTCCACACTTAACGAATTCAAGCAATTTAGCAACTCGGTTACAGTCTATGTAAAGTGCTTCAACAGCGAGGGGAACGAAGACACTGGTCCTCTGTCTGAGAACTGGCTAATGGAAGACGTGAAGTCTCAAGTCGCGCAGCACGGCGGGTTCGCACCGAGCCCCTAATGCACTGCTGGGAAAACCTTGAGAAGTTTTCCATCACGGCGGGGGGAGGGGGGCTGACAGGTGCTGCTGCCGCTGACAGTTGCACTGTGGGAGGCTCCTAAATTTGCGATACCTTGGAAATGATTCCCGAGCAAACCTGTCCTGGAAGAAGCCAAGGAGCACGTCGGGGTGGTCTTCCAAGTGCGTCATCCACGGTTCCTCCAAGGCCACGAGGCTGAGTCTTGGCGGCTCCGTGTGGGCAGTTACCATGGACAAGTCTCCTTCTAACCCGATCAAGGGGGTCAGAGCAAGGAATGGGTCCTGTTGGCCCGTCTATATCCATCAGCTTGCCCAGCCTTAGCTAAACATATGAACGAAAAAGTAAAACAATATAGTCAAAGAGTAAAGTAGAATCCTCGTGGTTGAGTGGCACCATTGCCCATGGTGGGAGGGGTCTCCATCGAAACCCTCACAGCTGAGTGGGCAGACACTGAATACCAGCCGTTAGAAGGCCAGATGGCAAACAAAACTGGAGGGTCATCAAGAAGCAGCTTTCTTTCTGTTCCACTTGCTCACAGTTCCCTCAGTTTCCTCATCCCCCACCCCCCAAAAAAACCACCCATAGCGCGATCCAGCTTCCTAGGGAGGGAAGACCGATGAGCGCTTTTTGCTGATGAGCTCAATGCCGCGCACACATCAGTCACAGAGCCCCAGCGCCGCCACATCCCTCCGCCAGCTGCCTGGAGCCTCACCGAGGTCCACCGCAGCGGGCTTCAGGGTGTCCAAGGAAGGCATGCTGGGGAAGCCAGGCCAGCAGGTCTTGGGCTGCTGGCTGGCGCCCTGCTGAGTGGCTGCTTATTGGCCGCTGCGTCCGGGCTGGCGCTGAGAGCTCTGTTGGGCCCGGAGTCCAGCTCCCAGGGCATCCATCACTGCCTGCGTGCTCGCTGTCTCCCTGGCTTAATGGCCCTGGCCTTCCCACAGCCAAATGCTGCCCGGGGAAGTGCACGCGGGGCTCTTCTCGGGCTGGAGGAGCACCGGGCACTGACTTTCGCTTCACAGGTCATGACCCAATCCTGAAGGATCATTAAACCCACAGCCAGGTTTGGTGACCTACACATAACACTGATGAAGTACCCTCCAAACACACCCCGAACTCTACAGCTCTGCTCACGGAGCCCACCCCTCGGTTCTGCCCCCAGGTTAGCGCCTTGGGGTGTGGTCCTTTGATGGCTGTAGGGCAGGGCCCTGGCTGAAGCCAAAACGGTGCAAACCCCCCACCTCCACTCCCTCCCAAGAGTGGCCAATGCATCCTGCACACCCTCCTTTGCTCGTGGCTATAAATCACGATGGCATTATCCCTTCCCCCCAGAAGCAGGGCCATTCGATATAGTGCCCTGGAAACATGGCGTCCAGCAGAAAATGTTGATGAGACATAATCGTAGAAAATAAAGGGGTTTTATGATGAGAAGACAACCCCTCAGTTTAATTGCAGAACACTGTTGAAGCTGAAGGAAGTTGTGTATTTGAGCTCTGAAGTGGAAATAAAGTTGCTATATCCTGAGATGCATAGCACAGAAAATTAGTTCTTTTTCTTCCTTAGAAAAAGTTATCTGCAAGGAGAAAGAATATTATGAGTAAATATTAAAAGAATGCATAGTCGCTGGCCTGTGAGCAGTTACAGAATACGTTATATCGTTGAGTAGTCTCTAACTCTCCAATTCAGAGAAGCACTGACTCCTCACTGAATCACAGCCTGTCTCTCACCCTACAGAAGTAGGGAGGTATCAGCTCACCCAGGGTAACTGCCCCAGCCAGAGCAGGGGTGGCCAAGTTCCTCATGATCCCGAAGTGCTGCGTTTGTAAATTCTTCTTCGCTTTCCTTCTTGGAAAACGGTTTGAAAATGAGAATAATGACTGTATAAGTAAGGGCAGGGGTGAACTCAACTGCCAACTTCTCTGTGTCCCCAGGAAGGAGTGAAATGCGGAACATTCCGGACCGAAGCCCTCCTTGTTGGGAGAGCAGTAACGGGAGGAGGGAACGCAGCGGCCCGCGTGGTCTCACAGGTGCCGGGGGACGGAAGGATGGAGAGGAAGGGGGCCCCTTCCAATGGGAAGGCCAAGGACGCAGAGTTCTGGCAAAAACGCCTGTGCTCCAGGCACTGAGGACAGAGAACACACACACACACACACGCCCTCCACCTTCCCAGAACGTGAACAGGACGATGCCCATTGCACTGCGTGCCAAGAGACCGTGAGTGCCGTGGGGAGACGCTAAAGAAGCGGGGAGTGGAGAGGATGCTGGGGCCGGGGGAGGCTTGTTGCACTGTGCAGAGACCGGGCAGCGACCGACTCAGAGCCCAGAGAACAGGTGAGCAGACCAGAAGCAGGTCGGGGCGGGCAGGTGATAGTGCACTGTGAGATGTCCTGGGTGCCTGAAGACCAGCAGAGCAGAGCACACTGGCTGGACACCCTGAGCAAGGGCGCCGGCGCCAGGCAGGGGTCCTGTAGGTGACTGGGGGGGGGAGGGGAGAGGGCGGCGATCCTCCAGGGCCTTGGGCTGCTGCTGGCTGAGCGGGCGAGGCCTCCCCCAAGGGGTGCATGGTCCCTCCCAGCTTTTCCTCAGGCTCCCCAGTGCTCCGAGGGGCAGGGACAGAAGCCTGGCAGATGAACGGGGGCTGTTGTTGGGATCAGAGGAGGCCAAGCCATGGGAGGAGGTCTGGGCAGACTGGACAGTAGACCCAGAGGGGCATGAAGACTGCCCCCAAGGGATTTGGTCTCAGCGACCCACCCCACCCTGCTTGTGGAGGAGACGAGGGAGGCCATGGTGAAGCAGGGAAAAGCTCTGGGCTTCAGTTTGGGGGTGCGGCAAACAGGAGATGCCAGCTAGACCTGCACGGAGAGGAGCTGGGGGCCATGAGATGCATGAGTCCTGACTTCAGACAGAGGTCTGAACTGCCTCATGAGGACATACAGAGGGCATGGAAAGCTGTCCAGGGCCTCGCTGGGACACACCCAGCATTTTGGGAAGGACACTGAGAAGGGGCAGCCAGGGCCACTGAGGGAAAAACCAGGCCACGGAGGCCTCCAGAACATCTGCCTACTGGCATCCTCTGATTTGTATACATGTTTGCGGACATTTTTGTAAACTTGAAAGCCCTAGAGAAATGTTGCTGTGACCACAGGGCCTTTGCACCCCCCACCCAGAGGTGATTCTTCCCAGCTCTCCACAGACAAAGAAACAATCTGCGTAGGACCCTTGCCCAGCGTGGGTTTGAACTGCACGGGTCCCCCTTGCATACTGACTTTTTCCATCTTATAAACAAATGGCTTAGATTTGCAACAGCACTGTAAATTGCTCTCTTCTTTCCCGTCTTCTAAATAACACTTTCTCCTCTCTGGCTTACTTTGTTATACGAGTACAGCCTGCGATACATATGACACAAAACCTGTGTTCGTTCTCTGCGATGTCATCGGTGATGTTCCTCATCAACTGCAGGCTGTTTTGTGGTTAAGTTGGGGGGAATCAAAGGTTTATATGCAAGTTTTCACCTGTGAGTGGGTTGGTGCCTCTGACCCCTGCACAGTTCAAGGGTCAACTGTATTTGCAACCAGGGCTAGGTTCGCCCAGCCGCGCATCTGCGAACACCTGGCACACACTCTGCCATCTCCCTCACCTGCCTGCTGCTGGGTGTTGCCTTCTGAGAATCTTCGTGGGGAAGGAAAGAACCAGCCCCGATCACCAGGTATTCCCAGAGGGTGGACATCCACACTCTCATGTAATCTCTCCACCAGCACCACGCAGCTGGGCGCGCAGCAAGATCCACTTCCCCTTCCCCTGCAGTAGTAGGCGCGGAGGAGAGGGGAAGCGGCTCAGCCGAGTTCCTTCAGGGAGCCTGTGTGGGGCTGGAACAGATGCCTAGACGGTCAGGACACTTTCCACTGCAGAGCCCCAGAGCTCAGATGCACTCCAGAACCACTCATTCCCTTCCAGCCTGGACAGGTAGGAGGGTCATGACGGGTGCCACCCGCAAGGGAGAGATGCTGTAACAGCACAAAACTGCCTGGGCTCCTGATCTCTGTGCTTCCCTGATGGCGAGCCCCTCACCTACCCCAATCTTCCCTGGACGTGCCCGTGTGATGACTCTCCCTCCATCGAGACTGGAGCATGCTGCCGGCATTGGCTGCCAGCTGGAGGAAGACATGTTTGGGAAGGGACCCCCTGAGGGGGGCGCTTAGTTCTTTGCAGGAGAACAGGGCATAGGCAGCAGACCTCCCACCCACCTGGGAACTGAGTGCCTCCAAATATCCAACACCTATTCACAGCAGAGTACCTGCCCGGGGTGCACCTAAGCTGACCCCCTGCGCCGAGTCCCTCAGACAGACCAGGTGTGGGGGTCGGGTATCACCACTGTTCTCATTGTGACTGTAGTGCCACTGCCGATGTGTCGGCTCTCACTTTCCAGTGGTGAGAACCAGGGCGCAGAGAAACCTGGGAACTGGCCACGCCACCAAACCCAAATCCTTGGTCTCCAGCACAGCTTGACCTCCGCCCCAGGTGGGCTGCCCCGGAGCGCTAGAGTCCCTGCATGAAGTCGGGCCGCAGCGCTGGCCCGGCCGCTTCCCCAGACACTGGTCGTGTCTGGAAATACCCCTCACAGAGCCGGCTTCGCGGTGGTGGCCACGAGCATGTGCCTGGTGGTCTTTGGTCAGCGCTCTCCGTTGAGAAAGAGCTCTTGGCCGCCGCCCCGCCCCACGTGGAGGAGAAAACCATTTCCTCCTTTTCCTTCCCTCCCAGTGTTCCCAAAGCCCGTCCCCACCTCCAGCGCTCCCCGCCCCGTGCCTGCGTGCCCCACGCCCCACAGGCGGTGTGTCCGAACTCACCACGCGTGACGCACGCGTGTCACGTCTCGATGCTAACGTCCCCACTTTGGCGACTGCATGCCCCTCAGGGGGTAAGTCCCCACCTCGGGGCCGCCTGTCTCCCAAACACCCCTGCCCTGGTGGACACTCGCTGACCAGGTGAAGGGACTCGGGCTCCCAGGGGTTGTCACACCTCCAGAAGTAGTGCCAGACCTCGTCCCCGGTCAGCTGGACGGGTGGGGACAGCCGAGCCCTGCTCTCCTCCACTCCGGCCCTTCCATGTCGGATCAGTGTCTGCCGGTTCTGCACTCGCCCCAAACCTGTTCAAGACCTTCGCATCGGCGACCTGCCCTCCCCAGGTCCCCGTATCCAGCTCTGCTGTTCGGCCCCTTCCAGCCACACGGAACTGACGACACGTCACTGCCCTGAGACACACCAAAGGGAAGAAAGTGGCAGAAGTGTTGCAGAGGGGGGAGGGTTTGGTGGTCAGCTGCCACACATTCCTGATTCAACATCCAGAGGCCGAGCAGGGAGTGACGGGCGTTCCGATGGTTCCTGGGTGGGAGCCAGCGATGCTCCGGAGGCAGGGAGGGTCTCCGTCAGTGTTCACGCCTGCCCTGTGTTCTGCTCCTTTATTTCCAGAGCAGGACGGGGCTCGTGGTCCATGCTCAGAGCCAAACCCACGGAGCGAGCTCCTGGGAAAAGGGCTCCCGACCCTGCCTGGGCCGGAAACTGTCAGGTTTTGAAAGCAGAAGAAGCTGGGAACTGGGAAAACTGGGAAGAGAAACCAAAGAAGCAGAGTACTTATTGCAAAAGTTTCCTCCAAGTCCTGGACTTTTCCCCAAGGGCCCTGTTCCTTTTCAGACGAAACTAATGAGCTCTGTATTAGTTTAACACTAGAGGAAGAAAATAGCATTTTTTTTACCCCCTCCCCCCCATTTCTCGTTATTTAAAAATATATTTGCTGTTTCTCAACTCCTGGGGGAGAAAAGGGATGCTCATTTTCTTGCTGCTTTACAGACTTTTTTTTTAATTGGAAAAAATACAATACTGATGATAACTACTTACACACATCACCTCATTTACTTTCCCCAGTCCCATCTGTGCCACGGTGGAGCAGGGAGGCCCTGCAGGTGGCAAACCGAAGCTCAGAGAGGTGAAGTAACCTGCCCGGACTCACACAGCGAGTAACAAACAAAACTAGTGACCATATCACACCCTATCTGCTCAACCCTCGTTTTCCTCTACGAAAATCACTTTTCCTTAAATGCCACCGCCCCGCCCGCCCCGGTCCCTGCCAGAACAGAAGAGCCAGCAGCTCGTCCAGAAAGCTCCGAGCAGCAGCCCTTGGTGAATCCTGCAGGCGCTCCTTATTCTTTGGGTCATATCATCTCAAAAGAAGTAAGATGGGCAGCTTCACAATTATTGCATCACAAACTTAGCTGCACTTCTTAATCTCTCTAACAGTGTGAAAGCAGCAACATATCACATATACATGTTCTAAGGGAACAAAGTTACTTTAGACCTATAATCTTTTTAAAGTAGCGCTTATGTTTCAATTTCTGTTTCCCCTGCAATGTGCCTTCACTGTTGTCTTTTACTGTGGGCCCTCTCTGATCCCTCCGTGTCCACACGAAGGCCCCAGGTTGCAACCTGAGTTCCTTCTGCCCCACCTGTCTGCATGTGGAGGGAGCAGGCTGCCCATCTCAGCAGGACACTGGCCACTGACAGGTTGGTAGCCAATAACAGGTTGGTTACTACTCACAGAGTCCTCCATGTGTGGTCTCCACAACCAGCAAACAATGCTGTGAGGCAGCTGACATCAATGCCACCACTTTAGAGATGGGGAAACTGAGGCTCAGGAAGGTGGTAGGCCTCTCTCAAGATCACACAGCCCGAGCTGGGTTCTCGTCTCGTGCTCTTCTGCTTCAGGGGGGTTTGCCTCAGCAGGACCGCCAAGCCTGAGTCCTGGATCCCCACTCCTGGCCTGGGGACACACACACATTTAAAGAGACACTCCAGGTGGAAGGTAAGGTGCTACAACATGTAAGAACCAGAGGAGCCCCAAACCCCTCAGGGCCTTGCACCTTAGGCTTATTGCCTCATTTAATCTTGACAAGAACTCTTAAGATGAGGGGGCATTCATTTCTTTTGCAGATAAGAGTGATGACTGACTTGCCTAAGGTCACGCAGGAACAGGGAGGCCCAGGAATGGAAACCCTGGGCCTATCTCCAGCCCTGACTTCTCCAGGCCCTGGGCAGGGTGCCGACTGGCTCCACCAGGCCCAGCAGAACTTCTGTCAGGGGAGTGAGGAGTGGGCGATGGGCAGGTGGTCCAGGACCCATCGGGCCAGGTGCGGTACACAGTCATGGAGGGTGGAGAAGACTGCTAGGTGGCCCCAGGCAAAGCTGGTGAGTGGGGTGCCCGGGCCCTGCTGCCAGCAGCCTCCTGGGCCAGGCACAGCCTTCCCTGACCGTAGGCGTTCTGCCACCCTCAGCTGCCCAGAAGGGACATTTTTGGCACGGTACCCCTGACCGCTGTTCTCTCCACCTGGAAGACCCGCAGAGCTGGCCTGTGCCCCTGGAGGTCTGCGGTGCCCTGCCTCACTCTCCGGTGGGAAGTCTTTCTGCCTTGCTACATCTACCCAGAGGACCAGGTCTCTCCCGCCCACAGGTGCTCTCCAGCTCCTTTTTGATCGCGCAGGTCCTCACGGACATTCATCTCAGGATTATTCCTCTTCTGCTCCTGCCCAGGCGGCACCGGCTCCTCAGACTGATGGGCTCCTCGCAGCGCGAGGAGGTGCGTTGTCAGAGCGCATCCCTGCTCGAACTGATACCTGCTGCGCCCTGTGCGCGCGCTTCGGGCTCGGCTTGGCTCGGGGAGGGGAGTCTGCGGGGCACAGAGCGGTGCAGCGGGATCGCCTTCTCTGCCACCGCCTCCGCTACCACCCTTTCACACCTGCGTGTGCACACTGGGCCAAGATGGAAGGCACGATCCTAACTTCTGCCGCGAGCAGGTGGGAGGGAAGAGAGTCAAGAGGTATTCCATTGGTTGTCTGGGAAAACGAACTGCACCTTCCCTCGCTTGCGGAGGATCAACTTTTCCCTCCCCCTCGGGTGGGCACTCCTAACTTAGGGTCGCAGCCAGAACCCGGGAGCCAAGCGCCCCTCTTCCCAGGGAAGTGGAGCTGGGCGGGCAGAGGACACCCCGGACACTAGGGAAAGTGCTTCCTGGGGCCCCGAGTCCCGCGAGTCCCCTGAGCTTGGCGAGCATGCTGGGCCCGAGACAAGCGGCACTGGGCAAGAAGTGGCGAGGCCCGAAGGCGTGGGTTCCCTCCTCCCGCGGGCTCGCCGGCATCGTCCGCGCTGGGTCCCCAAGGGTTAAGCGCAGGTTTTGTCGCGCTGCGGCCGATCCCGCCGCCTGGTCCGGGGCTCAGAGCACCGGCCACCGCCAGCCGCGCGGGCCGCGGGACGATGCGGAGCTGGAACGAGGAAGCAACGCGGCGAGGGGCGGGCCGGGGCGCGCTGCGCGCGGGGGTGGCGGAGGCGCGCCGGGCGAGGCGGGCAAGAGGGGCGAGCAGGCTGCAGCCTGCGGCGGCGCTAGCAGGTACGGCCCGCGCCGCCGCCGCCCGGGGCCCCGTGGGGCTGTGGCCAGCTTCGCGCCGCGACAAAGTTTCTGCGCGAGGCCCGGGAGTTGAGGTCGGGACGGTGCCGCGCCCACCCGCGACCGGGCGGCGGGGTGGGAGCAGTGCGCTGGGTTCTGTGCGGCGCTGCGAGTCCCGGGCCGCATCACGCTCCGAACCCGAAGCCATGTCCCGCTGCTTGTCCCGATCGTGGTTCCGCTCCCTGTCCCGCTCCGCGTACCGCTTTGTGCCTCCCGCGGGTTCCGCTCCGTGCTCCCCAGCGGCGAGCCAGGAGAGTGCCGGGGCGTGCGCGCGGGGCGGACGGGGGCGGCTGCAGGGCAGGTCCGGCCTGGACCCCAGTGCGCGCAGCCCCGAAGTTTGCGGGGCGCGGGCCTTCAGCCGCAGGTGGCCCAGCGCGGGCCCGCAAGGGCGCGGCCAGCAGAGCCAGGTGTGCGGCCCGTGGGCGGCGCTGTGAGCGCGGGGCAGCTGCCGGCCGGCACCGCGAGAGCCCGGTCGGGCCCAGCGGGGGGCGGGGAGCACGGCTGAGAAATGGGGAACAACGCGAGTGAGCAACTCCGGGAAGTCGTTGTGAAAGGAAGCCGGGAGGAGCGAGGCTGCCGACTTGGCCAGGCGCTCTAACAAGTGCCTTCGGGGCCCCGCGCCGGGCGGCGACTGCGGGACGGTCCCTGGGTCTCCGCCGAGCGCAGCCGAGCAGGAGGGACGCTCGGCCGCTCCGAGGCGGCCGACCCAGGAGAGCCCGGCGGCGCGGACGGCGTCCTGGCTCCGAGGTCGCTCTTCGAGCCCGAGGATCAGTCTTGGCCCCCAAAGTGCGACGCACAAATCCACGTGAGTGTTTTCCGTTGCATTTCAGAAGGAAAACCTGGGGCAGCCGGTGGGTTTGAGAGAAGGAGAGGGAGGGCGAGACCGGGCAGTGAGACCCCCAGTCCCTGGTCCGCCTGGCCTGTCTGGGGACAGCCAGAGCGCAGGTGCAGGGCCTGGCCGGCGGTGGGCAGCTCTGAACCGCCGCCGGCTGTCGCCGGGAGGAACGCCTCGCCCCGGTCACGTCTAAAGTGACATCTACTTACACAGCGAGATCAGGAGGCCAGCCTTGATGAAGCCACTCATAAACGGCTGTTTTCTCATTCTGGGGGTGACAGAGTTTGCTTTTACTCACAATAAATCAGACCAGACTCGGGACTGGCCTCCTGCAAAATAGGGTTCTCCGGGCTTGAAAAGTTCGTGGTGCTTTTGCTGAGGGCGACGTTGGCTCTCAGGTTAGAAAACACCGGGGTCATCAGGCGTCAGGTTACTTGTGGCTAAATTTGAAGTGTTTTAAAACCTCATCAGGGGCCCTGGCGTTTCCTAAGGAATCTCCCGAAGGTGTGATTTGTTCCATGTTCTCGCTCCGAGGAGCAGAGCGTGGCGTGCAGAGGGGGAGCCCCTCAGGGGTCTCGTGGGGTCTGACAGGCACAGAGTTCCGGCACACACCCCATCCTCTCCGGGTGCAGCGGGCCCGCCCTGGGCGGCCGCCCAGTGCCCCAGCTCGCTCCCCGGGGGGTGTCTCAGCTTCGAGGTGCCTTGTGTTGAACTTGAAGAGACAAAATTGCTGTTGAAGAAATATCTCCTTTCTAAGAGGGAAAAAAGGAGGAAAGTTGAAAATATTTAATATGCATGATGTGGAAGCACAGGTGGAAATCGAGGTGGTTGTAAGGAGCTGGGAGGAGAGAGGGACCTGCGGGGAGTGGCTGGAGCCTCTTGAATTTGTGTCTTTGTTTCAGGAGGTTTTGTGTGATGAGGTTAATGGGACTCATCGCTTACATGGGATTTTGAAAGTAACAGTTTAACTATTATTTATATTGAATGTGTCAGAATTGTTTCCATGACAAATCAGATTATTTGGTTGGTGGCTTAAAATTTAAAGTGACAAATATCCATGACGGGAGGGTTACCAGCTTGCGTTGTAGACTATGCAGAACATGTTAAAAAATAACTTGTGGACACAAATAGAAATAATGATGTCACACTTGAAAACCCTGTGCTAGTCTGGTTTGATATAATGCATCTGATTTCAAAGCCTCTCAGAAACATACACGTCCATCCCCTTTTTCTGTGGGGGGAAGTGCTTCCTGGTCTAAAAGTCCACCAGCGCTGGTGCCTAAAATGCTTTATCGAGTTGAAGTGGTCCTGTTTTCTTCCATTTCTGTTTTCTGGGGACGGTGGAAGGCAGGAGTTTTAGCAACGCCGCCATGGCTGTGTGTGGTGAGGTTCATCTGCGTTTCAATGAAAGCGCTGCGTGCTGAAAAACCACGCACCCTGCAAAATGCCGGAGCCCCCTGGCAATCCCAGCCCCCCTCTCGGGCTGAGCCACGAGGTCTGTAAGTAAGCGTGCATGGGGCACGTCTGGTCCTTTGTGAAGGTGCTCCCCCCGCTGTCTCTGAGAAGGTAAACTGGGGCCATCCTTGTAGCCACTTCTCTGGTTGAAAAATTGATATCACAGTGACTTTCCCGGCCGGAGGCCTGATGCCCACACATGTGGGGACCGCCGTGTTTTCTTCACTTGTCTGGAGACGTAGAATTTCAGAACAGTGGTTCTCTGGTTTGGAGTTGTTGTTGTTTTTTCCCCCTCCTTTCCTTTCCACACTTGACTTGGATTTGTGTGTTTCATGTTTGGCTAATGTTAATTAGCCAAATTGTTAATTCAAACAAGAGACTTTTTTTCAAGAGAGCACTGTGTATATGCTGTCTACCACATACCAGAAACCCCTCCAGCCCCCATGCATGTGTATTGCGTGTGTACTTCAAGGTGGTGCGTGTGTGAATGGGTGCAGGAAATAGACTCACACAGGCAGTGCACACGCAGCGTGCAGAGAGAGGCCCCAGACCACCTGGCCTGAGTAATGCAGCCCCTTCTCTTTGGTTTTTGTTTGTTTGGTAGGTTTTTACCTGTTCCCAGGACAGGGTGGGATTTTGCACGTGTGATGGTGAGTTTAGGCGTGAGCAAGATGAGCACCTTGGGTGCCCACCTACCGCTGCACGCTCACGCAGGCCGGTGTGTCCAGCCCAGGGTCTGTCGCACTGGCACCAGTCGGTGGCCTCTTTGGTCCTCCTCTCCTGTAGTCCTGCAGTGATGAGACAAGCATGGGCTGTGCAGCCTCTTTCTAAGACAGGGTTGTGGTTGTGGGTGCAGCTCACAGAGAGCAGGCCCTGTACTGCTTCTCAGACTGATGGGCATTCGGGGGGCTGTGACTCCTGCTTCCTGCCCCCCACCCCGCCCTGGCCCTTAGCACTGCTCCCTGCCTGCTGTCCCTCCACCTCTATTCCCAGAGCCCCCAGACGTGTGTGCAATGGTCCATTCCTTGGGAGGAAACACAACATGTAAAAGCCGCAAGTGACCCATGCTTACAGGCCCAGAGCCACTGGCCCAGGTCCCGCCTGGAGGCAGCACCGAACAGGTGCCTGAACCCATGGGATGCCGGCCCCCACCGGGCCGAGCACCAGGTATCGGCTCTGTGCACGCTTCCAAAGCTCGGGCGAGGAGAGAGATAGCACCGGTGCTGGCCGGGACTCTGGGCAGCCCGCGCCGGTGGTTTTTATCATGGTGTCAGCTCGCCGCGCCCAAGGCTCCTTCCTGGGGACCCGTGGTGTGGCTGCCGCTCCTTGCAGCTTAATAAATGACTTCCCACATGCGCTTAGCCTCCTGTAACGTGGGTTCACGTCCTTCACATTCCTGCGCTGTGCCTTTAATGGCTTCTGTTTGACGTAGTCTTTAAATGTTTGATGATATCCTGACAAATATTTTTAAGATGCTATGAATCTTTGAGAGTGGAGGGAAGCAGCGAACAGAAGAAGCTCTGCAGACATTTCTGAGTGGGGAGATGGGCTGGCCCTCCCTGTGGCGGGGTGGAGGCCCTGCCCCTGCCCCTGTCCCCGAGGCCCCAAGGGGGCAGCTGGGGCCTGGTCTACCGGCACGGCCGGCGGGGTTCAGCTGCCTCCTTTCCTTCTCCCATTTGACTGTGGCGACTGGCTGCACCCCCAGCGAGCCGCCTGGTGGGAAGCTGTTAAACCCAGCGAGAACCCCGAGTCCCAGGTGTGGGGGCCACTTGTCTTCCCACGAAAGGCCTGGCCCCGTGTCCCTCTCCCATGGCCGTTTCTGCCTTTGGGGAACTCGCGATTCCTGTTGACTGAAAGAGGCCCGGGCTGCACCGCAACCTGTCACATCAGAGGAGCGAATAATCTCTGAACCCGCTTTGGTCAGAGCAGGAAGCTCAGGCTCCCTTCCTGCCTCTGTTTTCCTGACAGAAAACTTGCTTCCCTCCTTTTTTGCATATTTGGCAAATGGTTCCACCTTCCTCTCCGCCCCAGTGGAGTGTGAGGGCGGCAGAGAGGAGCAGGCGGCGGGCAGGACAGCAGGGTCCCTCCCAGAAGGCTGAGTTGAGGGGACTGCGCGCTCCAGGGACCCGAACTGTCCACGTCGGGACTTGTGTGGGAGGCACAGGCTCACTGGTGAGTGCCCCCCACCCCAAGTTGTGTGCTGTGCCCCCCTGGACGGGGGGCCCTTGGCCCCGCATCTCCTGCATGGGGCCCGCCAGGAGGAGATGGAGGGAGTCAGGAAGCCCACCACGCTCTCTGCTTCTGGGTGGCCCCACGCGCCACCTCCTGATGGCGTTCGGAGTGGAGCCACCACTTAACAGACGGCTTAAAAAGGGCCCTAATTAGTGGGAAGGCGCCTTCCCCGTCCGTTCTTACTCACGTGGGCTGGGCCCCCTGTCCCCCAGCAATCGCTCACTGCTGAAGAGAATCTGACTCTCTTCCTGCCCTGTTCGCGCCCAAAGTGTGCTGTGATGGACAGGCAGTGGGCGCCGAGCTTCTGGGGGTGATGGGGGGCAGCGGGGGGGCCACACCACTCCTCAGTTCTCCCCTTTTCTTCCTTCCACCCCCCTCTACCCCCCTTCCTTTCGCGTGTGTTTTTTTTTTCAGAGACCATTAAAAAAAACTGAAAAGGCCACAAAGTATTTCTAAATGGCCTTATACATATTGAAATAGATTTTTATGCTTCATTTCTGAGATCGCATGCTAAACACGACACTCCAAGGCACTCTCTGCTAGTTTGAAGCTGTTTAAAAATGGCCAGCATAGCGTGGGTGAGAGCCCCTGTCTGAAGCCAGGAGCTCCATGCTGAGTATTGATTCACCAGTTTTGGATAAATTTGTGTGGTTTAATCAGATTTTTACTGGCAACCTTGGAGCAAATAAAACAGCACATGAGATCCCTCCCTAGAACTAGTGGGAAAATGTTCGATTTAGAATCTTTAGGAGAAAGGAAAATGAGGGATCGATCCTTCCTGAGCTTACTTGGAAGCGCTCTGAAACGTGCTCCGCACCACCTGATGGGACCAGAGGGAGCAGCGCCCCTGGGGTCAGCCCGGGGAGGCGACCTCCTCCACTTCCCTGGCACCGAGTTCTGTGCCCGGCAGAAAATTGAAGTGGTGTTCAAAGAGATCCACGGTGAAACATATTGATACACTGTGTATCCCACTCCATTAAATTAAAATCACACGGCTAATTATCTCAGGTTGTTAGAGATAAGGCAACTAATTACCATTTTAAAAAGATTAGGATATGTCTAGCGCTTCTCTGTGAGTGTTTTCCTGCTCCTGCCTGGGGTTGTGTATGTTTCCCTGCATTTAAAGAATTTTCAGATTAATTCAGAGCAGACAAGGCTTTCGTAAAAGGAATGTAATTTGCTTTAAAAAAAAAACAGAAAGCTTAAAGTAAAACATTGAAAATAAATAATTTAAACGTATCTAAGGGCTGTGGGAAAATCAGACTATAATGTCTAACCTGACCTTTCCTGTATTGTGCTCTCTGAAGGACGTGAGCATTTTCTGCCAGATTATAAATAAAGACCTGCCGATATTTGTAGCCGACAAATGAGGAAGTTGTAGCTGCTGTGAGGTTCTGCTGATGCCCCCCCACCCCCGCCCCGGGGTTTGCATGGGAACATTGTAGTCTAAAGGCTGCGGGTTGCTGAATGGGCTCCCTGCAGTCCAGGTGGGGCCTGGGACCCCCCTGCCCCGGCCCGGGGCCCGTGGTCTCCTGAGGCTTGGAGGTTGGGCCTAGAGTGGAGTGGTCCTCACAGAGTAAGACGGGACTCAACAGCTTCTCTCGCTGATTTGATACAACACAAGGGCCAATCAGAACATCAACTGGTACTCTCTCCTGTAATTATTTGGTTTCTTGCCCATGGCAACTCTTGTTGCCAAACAATTGATCAGTGTATCAATTGACAATACATTGTATCAACTGAGATAACATGGATTCTTCCCATTACCCTCTTGGAAACTGTGACGTGACTTTGGCCAAACCATTTGAAACTGGGAGAAGGAGGTGAAGAACCACACTGCGAAAGCTACTAAAAGGCTGAACTAGACTTAAGGAATCTGATTTCTGGATCTTCATTCCGTCTGCTGCGAACATAATTTAAAGTGTGAACATGGATCCTTCCTTAAATAATTTTCATGAAAATGTACCGCGTTTTAATTGACTATAGGTGACAATTTTGTGGGCGGGTGCTGTAAAGGAACTGAGCCCCGAATGAAAGTTCTAAATGAACGAGTTTTCCGTTAGTTCGGACACCACGTGGCCTTGGCAGTTTGGAGGGGGTCGTGGGGAGGCGGCACCCACTCCTCTCTGGAGCTGCCCCCCATCAGAGGCTGGGCGAGGCAGGCTTTCGTCCAGCAAGGGGTGGCAGGGAGCGCTGACATGTGTTAGTTTCGGGGCACACGTTCTCGCCGCGCTTGTCTCCAGACGCGTGGGTCTTGTCTCCCCGCCGGCCGGGCAGTAGAGACTTACCACAGCACAGTGGAGACAGCGGTGCCTGGGCGGGCAAACCATCCTGGCTTCCCGGTGGTTGTCGGTAAACACAGGGCTGTGGATCTGTAAGCAACCGGACATTCCCATAGGGATTTGCATAATTTTACTTCCTTGGGTCTAAATTAAATGGCGCTTTCGCCCGAGAACCTTCAGCGCACGCATCTTTGAACAGCAGTCAGATGGTCTGGGGGCGCCCGGGTGCATCTTGGGAGCCGCACGGCCGGGCTGGCAGAGCTCCCCGCCCGCCACCCTCGGTTTCCATTTCGCGTTTCAGCTCGCCCACGTGAGCTGACCCGCTGGCGGGTTCAGATAACTTCCCGGCGGAGAGGGCCCGGGAGATACCGTGCCCTCCGTGACAGCGCACTGCCTCCTGAGGAAGAAACGTAGTTGCATGCGGAGACTTGGTGTTTATCTGTTTTCAAAATGGGAGGGAAAAAACACTGGGAAGATAAGAGAACAGAAAGTTGCTCCGGGGCCGCTCTGCCTGTTCACTTTGTAACAACCCTTGAATGACGAGGCGTCAGCCCTTTGGGGTGTGTTGTATCAGTCACTGTTCAGGGCAGTGTCTGTATGTTTTTAGGATGTAGATCTCC
>PVKM010011461.1:19676-33314 GCA_004027735.1 Carollia perspicillata
CCTCCAACCACAGGTCCCCTGTCCCCGGCACCTTCTGTGGCTCCGTTAAACCCGGGGGCGGGGATGCCCAGTTGGACCCCCTGCTGTCCTGTTCGAACCTCGTTTTCCATTGTCATTTGAGCCAGCCATCCTCTGGGGACTAATCATGAACGTGTGTGACTGGCAGCTAATTTCTGAAAAATGAAAAGACTCCGGAATGAAGTGAGTGCGTGGAAGTTTTGTGTCCCCAATCTGTTTTTGTCAGGTTGTCAGCACGGCCCATCAGGTCCCCCGGACGCGGCACAAAGGCTCGTGGATTGCCTGGGCTTTCTCTTGGAAATGCTCTTTTCCTCCATTACGGTGTAACTCGCGGTGACACGATAGATGGGTGAAAATAAAATCTGCGGGTGGGAAGTGCAGGGCCGTTCTCCGGGCTGGAGTGACGGCTTTTCTCAAAGGGCGCCGTGACCGAGGCGTCTGAAATGGATTACGGGCTGGGCCCCCGTCCCTCCCCCCACAAACCCGCCCCCTTCAAAACCCCAGTCATGTGAGCATCAGGAAGTCACCCCAAATGCTAGTGCAATGTCACTCGTCACAGAGGAAAGTCAGTCGGGTACAAGGGACCAAGTAGCCAGAATTTAAATGGATTATAGAGGTTTGCAGGGGAAGTTCATGTGAATTGCAGAATATTGCAAAGTACATGCCTGTTTTCTGTTAAGGGCCAGGTAACGTTATACATTTGGGCCCTGGGATGTGTGTGCCAGGCTCAGAAGTTCTGACCCCCAGGACCAGGACAGTGAAAAGGTGTCACCTTCGCGTGGTCCTGGGTTCAAATCTCAGCTCTGCTGTCTACTGGGTGTGTGCCCTCAGGCTGGCTACTTGTGTCTGAGCATCAGTTTTCTTGTCTAAAACATGGCAGTGATAATATGGACTATGTGCAGTAGCAATAATAATGTGGTTTTAGATTAAACACACACACTGAGCAAATAGGTGCTGGACAATGGACCTACGTCGGACACCATGCCAGGCACTCGGAGAAAACGGTGGGCGAGGGGGACGATGATCTGGCCCCGAGGCCTCAGCAGTTTCCCTGTGAGATGCCAAGCACATAGTAGGTTGTTTAAATAAAACGACCTACGACCAGTATCCTTTCCTTTACCAGGTTTTCTGGCATATAGAAGGTACCCAAGAAATGTTGTCAGACATCATTGGGCAGACAATTACCTAGATGGTGCTGGGGAGGGGAAGCATCTGTAAGTGTGTGTGTGTGTGTGTGTGTGCACATGTATGTGTGTACATGTGTTGTATATTGTATTTGTGTATGTATGTACACATGCCTTTTTTGTCTTTTTATTGGGGTATAGTTGACATGTAGCATTACACTAGTGGCAGGGCCACAATGTAATCATTTGATATTTGCATGTTTTTTTACGTGTTGCAAGGGGATTGCTGCAATCAGTCTGCTTAACACCTGCCACCCGAAAACTCACAACAACCATTTTTCTCATGACGAGACTGTTTGGTTCACTCTCGCAGTGACCTCTCCACAAGCTGTACGTGGCTATTGGCTGTGGTCACCGTGCTGTAGGTGACATTTGTTTGGGGGGAAAAAGCGCAGTTGTCCGAACCTCAGGGAACCGTGGGCACCGCGTGGCAGCCGGGCTGTGTGCCCGTAGATGGGTGGGTTTCTGTGCCTGCTGGCCATCCATGCCCCGCGCCCAGGGCTCAAGTGGCATGGACCAGGACGGCTTGAAAAGGATGCAGGTTGTGGCTTCTGACGGACATCTTTCACTTTGGCTTCACGGCTCGGGACTCAGCGTTTCAAAGTCACGGAAGAACCCGTGTGTCAGAACTGTTTGTTGCAGGGACTAGAGGGGCGCGGAGGGCACTCTGGGGGTCTGAGGGGCACCCCGGCCCTGCCTCTGACTGTGGCCTCCCGGCTCCCTGGCTCTTGGGGCTGTTCCTGGGGCCACTTGGTCACTTGTAGGCAGCAAGGAGGGTCCTCCTCCTAGAGACTTTCGAAATGGGCAAGGTCAGGGAGGGTGTTTGCATAATGTCTCCTTGTCCCCAAAGGAAGCTCCTGAGAAGGGTCAACCTGGGCCCAGGTCCAGGTGTCCCTGGTCTGGCCACTGGGGAGCCCGAGGGGCTGGGGGCCTGTTGGTTCCTGCCTTTGAGGACTTTGCTTTGCCCTCCGCATTCCCTGTTCTCTGGAGCCACCCAAATGCCAGCTCTGTGGGACAGAAGCTAGGGAAGTCCCACTGGGTCCCCTTCGGGCAGAAGGACCAGAGACACCGAGATGGGGAGACGGAGAGGGGGAGAGAGGGGCAGACACAGAGAGACACTTCCAGACCAGCGACCGCCCTGGGTGTGGAGGAGAGGGGTGGGCAGTGGCAGCAGGTGGCGCCTCCTCGGGGACGGCCACACACAGCCTCCACCTACTCACCTCCACCCCTCGGCCGCCGCTTGCCCATGCCCACAGTCCGGCCTGCTAGCCCTGCAGAAGCAGTCGCGGCACGCGTGGCGCTAGCTCGGCTTGGTGGGTCTCCCGAAACTCGAGCTGCAGCCTGCCAGGGTTCAGGTTTCCGTACGGAGGATAACACCGCAGCGTGGCTCCCTCTGGCGCCCCCTCCACAGGCTTGATCATCCTGGTTTTCGTTCAGGGGAAGCTTGGCAAAGATAAGGTGTCAACTCACTTTGGGGGTGAGCTCCCTTTTCGGAGTGTACCCTCTTCCGCAGCTGACAGCATAAGGAGCTGGAGCTCTGATTTTTCCGTGGCGCTGGCCCTGCTTCCCCACGGGAGCGAGGGCTCAGGAAGTGAAGAGCGGGTGAGGCCCAAACTCCCAGGGGTGCTGGGGTCTCACTCCCCCCGCAAGAGCACAGAGACGTCGCTCAGTCACAGAGGGGGCGAATGCCCTCTCCCTCAAAACAGCTCCCCACTCTGGGATCAGCCCTTCTGTCTTTGCCTAAAACCAAAGTCAATGTCAACAAAAGCCACTCTTTGTCTCATCCCAAGAGATGCAAATCGGGAGTGTGGGGAAGTCCGAGGGAGCCTGTCAAGTCGCCCCACTGTGTGGCGCCAGACAAGATAGGCCCTGGGCCTCGTGGGCCCCAGTGAGGACCGGGCCCTGTGTGCCATCCCCCCGATCACTCTGGACATCTGGACCGTGGGGGCGGCCAGCATGAGTCCAAGCAAGGAGGTCATCTCTGCGTGGCCCCAGGCCCGCCTGGCCGATCACCCAGGGGTGGCGAGGTGCCGGAGCAGGGCTGGCGGAGAGTGTGTGCACGTGCGCATGTTCAGTGAGGATGGGGATGGCCTGCTGCATGTGGTCGGCGCCTGATGCCCCCCAGTCCTGGTGCCCAGACAGTGCTGAGGCAGGGCCCTTCCAGGAGGGTGCCCTGGGGGCACGCGGGACACTGGAGCAGAGGACGGCCTGGTGCGAGGGCTCCCTCAAAGCAGAGCCCAGCCGTGCGTCGGCCACAGGGCTTCAGTTTTCTCCCTCATGGCTCACTCTCCTGTCCATCCTCCTGGACGGACGGATGGATGTGCGGGGGGGACCTCGGTGTGGAACTCGGTGCAGGCGGGTTCCGACCCTGCCAGCAAACTCGGAGGGGCCCCCAAAGGCAGTCTGGCTGGGCCCGTGCTCTGGCCATGGGCGCAGGTGGGGAGCCACCGGCCAGGCCTTAGGAAACAGTTTTTCTTTTAATTGGAAACAAGGAGCCTACATTCGGGTATTGGTCACATCACTGCTGACACCTGAGCGGCTCAGGGCCACGAAGGTGAAGGTGCTGGCGAGCACTCGTAAGCAGAGTGGGCAGCCTGGGTGCGGGTGTTGCAGCAGGGCTGTGCACCAGCGGGGTCTGCTGTGTCGGGACCGGGCCACCGTGCATCCCACCCGGCCGTCCAGGGACATTTAGAGCCTGGCTGTGACGCGCTGCCCTGGTCCTCAGAAAGCCGAGCCCTGTGTCCCTGCCGCCCAGTAACAACCAGCTTTTTCCTCCTTCAAGTCTGTCTGGTTTCTTTATCATTGTTTTGGCAGTTTCGAAAGAAGCACCAAGTTTTGCTCTTTCACAGCCAGTGTGTGTGACTTTGGACGGCTGCTCCGGTAGCCCCGGGGCTGCTTCCTGTTTGCACCCAGGGCTGGTGGGTCTGCCCCCGGTTGCTCAGGCCCCTCTGCCCTGGGCTGCAGCACGCGAGAGCCACAGGGCCTTTGCACTTCATGGTCCCCAGCTGTGCCCCCAGCCAGGCAGCAGCCTTGGAAACTGCTGCGGCACCTCAGACACCCTCAGGGGTGCTCACAATTAGGTGAAGCCCCTCCCCTCCCGGAAAACTGACGGGCCTTCTCGGCTTCCTGACTGGTGTTGGCGTGTCTGCAGCTGGAGTATGCATTCCATGGGCTCCGTAAATATATGCACGTGGCCTCGGCCTGCCGGTCGTCAGCCCAGCTGGACAGGGTGAGGCACCCTGAGCCCTCCACCTGTGTCCAGGTCTCTCCTGGGAGAGGCCACATAGCACAGACCCACAGATCCATACCAAAGAGATGGAGTCCCCCACACTCCCAGAAAATAGTGATGTGACGTAGATTCAACAGATAGCCCCAGTTGGCTGGTTAGAAAGAGGTCTCTCCCATAGGTTGTCCAGTGGAGCAGACAGGAGCGGCATTGCTGAGGTGCCCTTTAGCCGCCATCGACCGGGGAGGGCCACCTGAGACCTGCCAGGGGCAGGCCAGGACCAGGCCAGGACCCTAGCGCTGAACTCAGCACACCTGCCCTTCTGCCCACAGACGCCGGCCCCTGCCTGGTGTCCCCAGTGCCGGGGTGGCTGGCGGGGCCACGGCAGCTCTTCCAGTCCCTTTTCTCTTTTTAAACAGCCACCTGTCAGCAAAACAGGAAGGCTCGGGCTGCTCCCGGCCCTGTTTTGCTGCCGTGGTGGCTTCACTTCTCCCTGCGTCAGAGCGTGGCGGGGTCTGAGGCGAGGGCCTGGCGAGCGTGGGGACAGAGACGGAAGTGCCCGCGTGGCCCATCTGCCAGGCGAGAGGTGTATTCATTGTTGACGGGCAGAGTGCGCCGGCTGCTCAGATCTGCCTGGGCAAATGAGACATTCTTCAGCAAATTGCTTCGTTTTTTCTGATTGCTGATTGTGCGCGTGTCACCAAGCTGACTCAAGGTTCATCGATGCGTGCTCAGTAAATCAGAAAGAACATAACTACGGATCAGCCGAGAGAATGAGTTCTGTGCCTACAATGACCCAGGGCCATTTAATTTTCTGCTTAATTTTGTTGCAGTCAGTTTGCATTTTGGGTTATTATGCAGTAGGAAATTAACAATAAATAACAAATTTGGTCTTCCTGAGCCGGTAATGATATTTTTATAAATCTTTGTAATGCCGTTTTCGTGGGGATCAGGGTCTGTGCCAGTCGGCTACCCCAGCGCGCGCATGAGGGAGACAACGCATTCTTCTGGGTAGATAATCTTGTCGGTAGACACACGGCGCTTCTTTATCTTGTGTCTCGCTCGGACTCGGCTCTGAACTAAAGTGCCTTCCTCTCTTTCTCAGATAACCCAAGGACCATGGACGGCGACGAGAGCCAAGACGTGTCCCAAGTCTCAGGTGAGACCCTCGTGAGATCCTGTCCGGGGCTCCGTGAAGACCCCCCCCAAACCCTGCACCGGGTGCCACAGGTCACAGTCATGTTCCAGGGGTTGGGAGAGGGGCCACTGTGCAAAGGGAAAAGCCTGGTGGCATCCGCGTCCATGTTTAATGTCAACCCTTGGAGGCCGCCCCAGCTGCAGGAGCAGGAGCGTGCTGGAGTCACACTTAGTCTTACTGTGACGTCTGAGGCAGCTCGGGGAGGACTTACTGTATTCTGGGGGCGGGGTGGTTGCTGACTGACCTTCTCTAGACCCTAAACACATGCCAATGACCTTGTGTAGGAGAGAGGAAACGGGAGGTGTGGGGGGGAAGGAAGGAGGAGGAATGAGTAGTTTGGAAAACAGTTTGAGGGCGCAGCCCGGAGCCTCTGTCGAGTGTGGACGCGACCTGGCTCCCTCCCCTTCACCGTGTGTGTGTTTCAAGCCATAGTGGACGTAGTCTCCTCATCACAGGGGCCTAGGAAGCAGGGCAGTAAGCCCTGGGAAGTGAGGCCCAAGGGTGGGTTGCAGACTGTCCCACCCACTGGGTGACACTAGCCCAGCCCGCCCAACTCTACGTTCCCAGGTGAGGAAACCTACCTTCTGTCTGCACTGGACCAGGGGGCCACAGCAAAGGGAGCCTCTGTGGTTTTCCGCATGTCATGAGTCAGAGCCCCTCAGACTCACGGGCCACCCAGGTCGGGCTGTATGGGGACAGTGGCCTGTCATTTCCTCTGGGCTTCGCTGGCCTGCCCCTGCTGGCTTTCAAGTTCCCTGGGAATTCTGCCTCTTGGTCTAAGTCAGCCTCATGATGGAGCCCAGGCCCGAGGGGGGCGGCTGCTGCCCGCCTGGTGGACACTCTCAGACGCACAGGCCAGGAGACTCAAGTCCCGCCCACTTGCCACCGACCACAGAAGGCCCCTCCTCCTCCACGTGGCTGCTCCTGCCACGCATAGCGTCTGGGTGTCAACTCTCTGCGCTGCAAAGCACAAGCCAAAAGCTAGCATTGCCACCGTGGCCTTTAGGCCCCGGAAGTGCGGCTGGTGGGAGTGAAAACTGGTCGGCACGTGTGGCCCGATCACAGCAAATGAGAGTGGGTGAAGGGCTTCACCGGAGAGGTACACTCCCCCGAGGGCACAGAGTGTTTGCGCAGACACACGTCACTGTGACTGCGAGGCTGGCATTCGGACGCCATGGTCTGTGAGGGTGACGGCAAAGTGTCCCCAGGGAAAGGCGGCCGGGCACGTGTGGACATGAAAGAGCGTGCCTGCCTGACCCAGTTCCTTGACAGGAAAACAAGCCATGCACACACTCACACACGCGTGTGAACCTGCCCAGTGGTGTGCACACACCCACGCACACCCTTCGGAAAGTGCTGAGGATGTTCCTTGGTTCCGGGCTTCCTCTTAGACGTCCAGCGGAAGGAAGGCAGCACCGGGCGTGGCGGAGACGTGGGGAGATGTCGCATCTCATCCCCCCCGCCCTGCGCCCCTGTTCAGCGCCGTTTGGACGCGTTTCCCTCGAGCTCGGACTTGGTTTCGGGAACAGACCCAGAACCGCTGCAGCCAGCACCCCTGATGAAGACAGAAGCTTTGGCTGGGGAAGCCTCTCGGGCGACTTGGTGTGGAAGGCTTGGGGCTCCTTCCCCCAGGGGGGTCCCTCCTTCAGCACGGTGCTGGAAAAAGAAATCCTGGGGAGAAAGAGGCTCTTCCTTTGTGCTGCTCCCCTGCTGCCGGTCCTCCCCTAACCTCCAGCGGCCTCTGTGCGGGAGGGTGGGGCTGGCGATGCTTCTGAAGAGCAGGAGACCCCCACTTCCTGTAGGGCCCCGAGCGCAGGCTGGAGCCCCAGCCTCGGCGGCAGCTCTGCTGCTGTGCATTCCAATCTCATCTCGGTAACAAGAACAGCAAATGCCTCATTTTCTTCTTGCCCTGAACATTATGCTTACACTCCATTTGTCCTGGGCTCTCACTGCTTAAAGGGAAGGGTCTTCAGGAGGGGGGACCTCCGGACCTGAGACTGCCCTGAAAGGCGGTTCTTGGGGAAAAGGGTTAAAGGTTGGTTCTGAAGTTTAGCTGGTGTACACGCAGCAGAGGAAACACTTCTCACAAGACACAGCATATTTGGTTTTTGTTACCTTGGAGCATTCTGCATGGCACTTGCCAAGTGGTGGCCTTTTTACTAAAGATCTGAAGGGTGATTTTTCTTCTCGCTGCTTCTCCAATTAAACCTGACAACATCCCCTTTTCTTTATTTCTGAAGCCGAGGGAAGTGGCAGGTAGTTAGGGAACAAGGATGTACCTTTGGCCAAACAGGAGTAGACATCTCGATAGGAAATCTGAGGAACATGTTACAGAACTATCATCTCTTCCCATAAAATTATTCCATGCTATGTTCTGTCCATATCGGAGAAACCCACAGAATTTTCTAAGTTGCACCCTATAAAACTTCCACTTTCATAGGTGACACAATATGCCGATATCAGCTGTTTCTTAGGCAGCAACTTAATATATGTAAAATACTCATATGAAAAACAGAGAAAGACGTGGTATCTGAGTCTTTTCAAACCACCTGGCTCTTCCTTCCGCGGGGTGCACCCTGGCTGTGGACAGCACATGCTCAGTTCGTGTCCCCGCCTCACCCCCGAGTTTGAGGCAAGGCTGTTGGACACACCAGGAAGAAAGCCCACCCGACTCACAGACCCCCTTCTTCAGGGAACACCGAGATTGCTCCCTCCGGAAGGCTCCTGTCCCTCTCCTCTGCTGCCGGCCCACCTTGAGATCGTTTCAGGCACATCATTTTGTTTTGGTTTCGGAGGGCGGGCCAGCCTGTGGGAGGGAGAGGGGCGCAGGCATTGGCAGACCTCTCTGAGCCTCTCCTCTCTGCTCCCGCCTGACTGTGGGACCTGAGACGGTCATCCCTGCTTCTTGGGACACTGTCCTGTCCTCACAAACTAGGAGGCATGAGCCAGGCCCCCTGTCCCGCTCCCACTGGCTCCTGCGGCCCTGGAGGTGTGCTGGGTGTATGCTGGGTGTGTGCTGGGGGAAGCAGGCGGCGTTTGTAATGTCTGCCGGGATGCGGAGGCAGGAAGGCGGCTCTCTGCACGCAGACGGACAGCCTGCTTCGGAAACCAGGCTCGGCTCTCCGGAGGCGTCAACAGGAATGTCAGTCTCAGGGAGCCCCGCTGCCTGGGTGTTGACCGCGCACTGCCCAGACATTGTGCCCGCTTGGCCTCCAAAAGAGCCCAGCGAGGGGGGCCAGGCTCCGTTGTCAGTGTGCGGGAGCACAGGCTCGGAAATCTCAGGGGCGGACCCAAAGGACGCCCTGCCAGGAGCCAGCCCCACACCCACCGGGGTGTGAGCTTCTCCCGGCTCCTGCAGAGCTGAGAGTCCCTATTCTGAGTTTCTCTGACCCCCGGGAACTATGTGCAGTGGGGCGATGGCAGGCAATAAAAACTCAGGCATTTGGGAGACCAGGAGTCGTAGAACTCTGTGGGGTGAAGCAGGGTCTACTTGAGAAATTATCTGCTTGCTGCTGCTGCGCTAATTATCCAAAGTTCTCATTCAATTTGCCCCAAAACACTTCTTACAGGTAATGCTTTATCTGAAACCTGGCAGCAGGTGAATGAAATATAAACCGATAAGAAGTGTTTCTCATTTTTCTAAATAAGTGAAATTACACCACACCTCCTCCATCACGCCCCTTCAAGGCTTGATTCCCTGCTGCCCACAGGTGTGTGTGTGTGTGTCTGTGTGTCACACACATCACTCAGGGAATGTGTGGGGCTCGGTGCCACACACACCTCGTGTTTCCATGGTTACAGTTTACAAAACAACCCCCCACGCTTAGTCCGCAACTTAGCATGCACACACATTATTGTTACTTTATCCCCACAACAATCCTGTGAGCTAAGCCACAATCGTGGGGCCTTTTTTTTTTTTTGCCTAATTTCACTCTTGGTAGAGTGCTAAAGACGTGGCTTATTCCAGGTTCCCATCAGTCTCAGAACTGGTCAGACCCGACCTCCATCCGGGTCGGGTCAAGTCTGGTCGCAGCGTGCTGATATCTGGGATGTGTGGACTCCATTTAATGACTTCATCTCTGCCTCTCATACTGTTTTCATGGTTTCTGATTTTACTTGGTAAACTGGGCACGTTTGTTGGGAACCCACCATGCGCCCATCACGGAGGTTTGCAGGACAGGGCCCCGGGGCCCCCGTGGAGGCCTCTGGCTGCCGGGCATGACCCAGGTCTCAGCAGCCGCCACTCAAACTCTGGGGACCTGGAGGCAGCATAGCTGAGCCATTAACAGCAGCTAGGAGTGAAGGCGAGGCCAGGCTGACCCCCAGCAGAGGTCCGCCCGTGTGGGAAGCTCCCCAGCATCACTCCCCTCCTGTCCTGCCGGGTGTGCGGGGCCTCTGGGCCCACAGAGGCTCAGGTTTTCTTCCCCTGCTCTGGGTGGGTGTTCCCGCTCTCCCGAGGCCTCCTATTGCCCCGCCTGGCCCACGGTGTTTCAGAGTTGCTGACCCCACTGTGTTCTTCGTCCTTTCCTCCCTGGTGCAGATTGAGTGCCAGTGGCGCTGGCCAGGTCTTCCCTGCCGGAGCCGACCCGGTGTCCCCATTGAGTAGGGGTTGGTCTTGTTCCCTAATAAACCAGTCGGCTAAGTTTTTTTAAAGCAATCGGGAGTTGCGTGGACATATATTAGTCAGCGTGAGTTGAGCAGAGGCCAAGTGCCTTCCCCGGTAAGTCCCGATCCCTTGCGGCCCTCCCCTGGCCCCGGCCCTGGGATCGAACGGGTCCCAGGGCTTCATGAGATGCTCCCTAGTTACCACAGGGAAGTGAACAGTGAGAAAACGGGGTCCTCAAGTTCAGCTTCTTGAGCCCCCGCCCCTCCTTTGAGAAGGACAGCTGTGAGTCACAAAGATGCCAGTGAACACCCCCCGCTCGGCGACGTGCTTGACCATCGGTCAGTTTGCTGGACCAGGGGCCTCCACTCCCAGCTCTGGGGGCAGGGGGGTCCACAGGGCATCTCTGCCACAGCAGGTGGCCTGGGGCTCTCTGGTCTTCCGGTCTCCCCGCCCTCCAGGGTCCCCACTTGCCGTGAAAGACTGGCTCTCCCTCCTGCCGCTCTGTGAGAGATTACTCTTTATTTCTCCCAGACTCTCAGAGAAAGTTTACGTGCGCAAGAGTATTCTTACCAAAACGGCGCGGTGCAATACTTCTCCGAGCAGCTCCCTGGAGCCCTCAGCGTTTGAAGACCAGACTCCGGACGGTCGTACGGAAAAGTGGTCGGGCGGGTCGCCCCCCACCTGCACTCCCATGTGCAGAGTCAGTCCCCATTGTGAAGTGCGTGCAAACAGCACAGGCACTCAGCCCTTGACCCTCTCCGAGTCTGCCGTTTGGGGCAGGGAAGACGCCAGTGCGGCAACTCACAGGCACGCAGCTGGAGGGTTCCGCCAGCCCTCTGGGTCACCGCCCCTGGCCTTCTGTTTCTCCCGGGGAAGTCCTTGTAACTGTGCCCCCTTTACCCATTCCTCTCGTTCTGGGTCTCCACATGCACCCGTGACGCCCTGTCGAAAACAGGCTGGTGCTGGAAACCCAGCCAAGCTGGGCGTGAAACACTGGGCCTGCTTCCTGGAGAGCACACCACTCGGTGCTGGGCAGCTGTCGCACTGTGGGGCGCCTGCTCCGGTCTTGCCAAACCTCTGAAGTGTCGGACAAACAAGAAAACGGCACATTCCCCGCAGCTGAGTGACCTGGGCACGTCAGCACGTCCCTCCTGCCCTGCCCGCCCTGCCCTGCCTGGGGAGCCACATCGACAGCCTGCGGCAGACACGCCACCCCCGTCTGCCGCTTTTCCACGCACTTGGTCTCCCCTGGCCTTCTCTCTGGAGGTCGTTCCACATCAGCTGAGGCCTCGACGCTGTCACTGGCCTGTCGTTTGCGTCTCCTGACTCAGTGTTCAGTTATTTCTGGATGGCGAGAGGACCCAGGGGGGTGCATTTCGAAGGAGAAAGAGCATTCCCTGCCAGCCAGGGCCTCCCTGGGCTGGGCCCGGGAGTGGATGAGCCCCAGGCCAGAGCCTCTGGCCCCACTTCATTCTAATGCAGCATCCACGAGGGCACCTAGCAAAGCCCTCCTCCTCTGGTGCACCCTGCTGTGTGTGGACCGCACTGAGCACTCACTTTGCAAATCTGAGGATCCCACCGGCAGAACCTGCACACGCCAGCAGCAGGGACTCCCAGCCCCCCGAGTAGGGCCCCTGCCCCTTCTCTTCTCGACTTCCCTTCCCCACCAGGTTGAATCAGATCAGGCAGCCACCGAAACCTTCCCCAACCAAAAAACAAACAGACCCAGGGGCTATAGCTCTGAGCCAGGAGCCCCTCCTAGCGACCTTGACCTTGGAACCAAACCCAGGTGAGCGGCGGTGACGCTAGCTGGCAGGTGGTCCACCGGAACAGCCTGCAGGAGGACGGGGGGCCTGAGGCCTGAAGGGCCCTGCAGGCCACTGCTGCTCAACCCGGCCTCGGGCTCCGGGGAGTCAGGCTCCGGATCATTGGGGTCGTGTCCTAAAACAATGGAAAACAGTGTGCTAAGTCTCCAAAGAGGAGAAGGACGCAGCTCGGCCCCTGTGCACCCGTGTGGTGCAGACGTCACACCCGAGTTGTGGGCGCATGGGGCTGGCACCACAAATGCTCAGGCAGCGTCAGGAAAAGGCGGTGTGTTCTGACAAAAAACGCGTGTCACCCCATGTCGTCTGTAATGTGTAAACATTCGGGTGTGTGCGTACACATGCACACATGCACACACACTGCATGGCTACGACAGTGGCCGTCTCCAGCACTGTTGGTGATTTACGTGTGTTTGCTCCGCACCCTCCTCCGAAGACCTGGGCCTCCCTGCCGGCTGGTCCCAGGGGAACACACCCCCATGGGGACCACGCCTCCGGGAAACTCACCCTCCTGCCTTTCTCCCCAGGGCAGGAAAGCCCTCCCATAAGTGACACTCCGGACGATGGCGATGAACCCATGCCTGTCCCCGAAGACCTGTCCACCACGTCTGGAGGCCAGCAGAGCGCGCGGACTGAGAGAGGAGTGGGTGAGTAGGCTGCCCGCTGGTGGGCCGGTTCTCCGAGGTTCCTAGGACCCCGCGTCTCTCCGACCTTCCGAAGGCAGTGAAGCGGGGACGGGAGGCCTTCTCTCTGCCGTGTCCCCTCGGCCACCACACTAAGGAAACAGAGTGGAGAAGGGTGGGCCCTCCCGTCTGAGGGAGGAGAGACGCTCACAGTCACGGTGGCCATGGGAGTTGGGAGCAGCCCACATGGGGGCACATCACCGGCAGTGTCTTCTGTCCCCCGGGCACCGTGCAGATGTCCAGTTTCCTGGATTGTGTGCAGTGCAGACAATGTGTTCCCTGTGCCGTGGCACCAGGGCTATTTATTTTGGGGGCTCTGGGTTCACAAAAACAAAACTGGCCATTTGTATGCTGTCCCTCTCATCTCTGTTTCGTCAAGGTTCAGTGTAACTGAAAAAAAGAAAATTTGGCACATAGAGACCCTTGAATGATGAAAATACACCTAGCCGATCGCAGGTGGCATGGCTTCCCATATCCCCCATACACGGTGGGACCCCCGGTCTCTCCCCGGTGAGCTGGTGTGCACTGCGGCTCAGGTTCAGAAAACCCCGTCCACCCTCTTGATTACAGGAAGAGCAACCCGGTGGCCCAGTGAACTAACTGTCCCAAGTCCCAAGTAGCGGCCTCAAATCGGGCTCAGTTTCTGGCTCGAAATCTGTTTTTAATCCCTCATGCTGCGTTCCCAAGAGCCCGTGAGGCCACAGTTCTTGCAATGGCTGTGTTTTCCCTTTTTAAAGGAAAAAAACGTGATATGGGGGGCCACCCATTTGCACAAAAGAAGGTCACGAAGGGTCCCCAGGGAGCCCCGAGGCAGAATGGACCTGTGGGCAGGCGGGCGGATCTGAGGCGTGAGCCCCTCGGCGGCCAGGGCGGTGACCTCGGTCCGTCGTCTGGTTTATG
>PVKM010011462.1:0-33276 GCA_004027735.1 Carollia perspicillata
TGTTTTCCGTCAGTATTTTTAGGTTTTATTTCCCAGTGTTGGGGCCCCGGGTTGTGTGGTCTATCTCGCTGCCCATTTTTGCCTGGTTTGTCTGCACAGGAATGTGCGACTACGGTCTGCCAGCCTCCTTGCGCACCTCACTGGGTCTGCTCATTGCTTCCCAGTGCCCGGGGTCTGCCAGCTGCTGCCTGAGCACCTGGGCCTGCCAGCCTCCAGCCACCTGGGCCAGGGCCTGACTCCACCCCTCTGGCCACCGACTCTGCCCCTCCGGTCTGTAAGAATGGTTGTCGGACTTCCATACAGCTCAGTTTTCTATCATTTCTGGGTGTTTTTTGTTTCTAAATTTTTGTTGTCCTTAATTTTTGTTCTGTGAGGAGACACAGTGTGTCTACCTATACCTCCATCTTGGCTGGAGGTCTGGCACCTGATTTCTGACTCCTTCAGTTAGATTTCTTCCATTATAATGATAAAATGAAATCAATTTTTTAAATAATTAGAGAAATATGTGTCTCCTCAATAGTGAAGATAGTACAAAGAAATACTGTCTGACAGATATATCCATGATAGTGTCAGTGATGATTGAATTTGCACATTCAAATATGAAATCTCCAAGTGGAATAAATTGAGAGAGTATAGCTATACCAAAACCTCCTTAATAAACTAGCTTTTAAAGGAACTTATACAAATTATTTAAGAGCAAGAAATCCTAAGGGAAAAAAAGGCAGGGCAGGGAGTGGTAACAAAAATTAAGATGGCAAAATTCCAAAATTACTTGAAACTTATGAGACATGGCCCTTACAGGTAACAGTGATTCCAGTTCATATAGAAGGCTATAATTGAGGAAGAGAAAGTTTGTATAGGATGGACTGTGAAACAATAATTTGAATTATTGCACACAAGGAGTATATGAGGATATACATTTTTCCCCCTAAGAGTGTAATTAACACACAGTTGATGGGCTATTTGAGTACCTAGTTAAACACTTTCTTTCAAGCTTTTGTGACTACATAAAATTAATAATAATAGCAACAATTATAAATAACAGTAGATACCATTTATTGAATGTGGACTATATTTAAGGAACTGATAACAACCCTATGAGTATTAACGAATGTCCTTATTTCTGAAATAAGACAATAATGACATATAAAGGCCCTAGTGGTAGAGACTGGACTTGAATCCAGATCCTTCAAGTCTATAACTCATTTTCTTAAATAATTTATTATATTCTCTAGATAAGACAATAGATTTTATAACTTTTCTTAATCTAATGAGGGCTTATCATGTAAATTACACTTAACTAAGGTTGCTTTTATTTTTTGGACTCAATTTTATACTCTTGAAAATATTGTAATATAGTGTAATTTAATTCCTGACCATATGTCAATTATCAATTATGATTCAAGCTGATGAGCAATATTAATATTTTTAATGGTAGAAGTTTATGCACAAATGTTAAAATATAATCAAGTAAAATTATTGAATCAAAATAAAAATGGCAGGGTGTGGCTGGGATGAAATGTAGTAAAGGGATTAACCAAAAAACATTCGTGTACAACCCATAGATAGGGGCAACGGGCTGGAACTGACTTGGGGAAGGGAAGGGGTGGGTTGGGTGGAGGTGGGGAAAGGGAGAAAATGTGGGAACAACTGTAATAGCATAAACAAAAAAATAAAATAAAAAAACTGATAGTCAACAAATACACTAAAATTTAAGCAAAATATTCACAACAATATAAAAGATAATGGAATTTAGTACCTTCTTCTCTCCATAATATGTTAGCTACTGCAGCATGTTAAAAAGAAAAAGAAAAGAAGAAAAAATGAGTAAAGAGATCTTCAGTTGCACAGTGATATAAACAACTATTAAAGAGGTCACGGTCTCTGAGGTAGAACATGTACATAAAAGTATTGAAGTGAATTTAACAAAGTAGTTTAACCAAACAAAAAAATGCTGAGACTAGTTAATAATGTTCTATTTATTTCCTAAAATAGGCTATTCTTCTTTGGCATAAAGGTTTTGTTAATAAACAAAGAATATTTTGTTGCATCATTGAAAAGAATAAGATTTTTAAGTTGAATATAAAGAAATATATATTATTGAAATATAGATTAAAAACAAGCATTAGTAGTTAAACTATTTATTTGATGGTATAGTTAAAAGTCACTAATTGAAAAAGTTATATTTTTAAAATTCTCAATATCACAATATATAATATTCCTGCATAATATACAGTATTCTTGAGCAAGGTTTCCTGTAAAAACAGGAAATTGTTAAGTAGTACATGTTTTCACCTTTCAAACAAGGCAGATGCAGTACATAAATATATCTTGCTTATTTCAGTGAAAAATAATAGTTTATATTGACTTGTTTCTAGAAAATGGGTTTATTAAATATTGTATAGGGACTAAATCAGTAGACATTAAAATAGTACAATTGAAATAAAGAGAAAATACTAATAGAAATATTCTCAAAGAAATGTCTTCAAACATTTTAACAGCTATTACATATGGGAGCAGCTTTGTTTGTTATTATCAATTTATTCTTCATACAATATAAACAGCTACTTATACTAATGAAGGCTTCATAATGGCATCCATATGTTGAAAAGCACATAATGCATGCATGAATGCATGTATGACTGTGTGTCAGCTCAAAGTCTTTAGCATAGCATTTAGGTCTTCCATGATATGCTTGGGCCACATCAAACTCACATTTCGAACATCACGTCATTTTGAATCTCTTAATCTTTGCTCATATGTTAAATCAGACAGTAGTAATCTTAGCAGAATTCCTTATCTAATCTCTCTCTAGTTTTGCTTTAAACGAGCTTAGTTTTTTTTGTCTATAGTTAGCTTGTGTAGAATTTGGGCTAACTGGCTTTTTTTTTCTACATATAGAATCTTTTTAAACATCCTTTGCATTCCTTAATACACCATAAATAAATTTTCTCTCTTCTGCTCTGAAATCCTTTATTTATAATTAGACAATAAAGACCTGTAAGTTACTGACTCCCAGTAATGCAACACGTACCCTGGTAACTGAAATGGAAAGTTCTTTCTGAAGATAACATACGCCTTATAATGAAAAGGTGGTTCAATGGACACAGGTGCATGGACACTAGTAACAGAATCTTAATTAAAGTCTTTTTAATAAACTGTTTTATTTTATACACTATGAACTTGCAATTATAATCAAGGTGATGGGTCTCATTAAATGTTTGATATGCCATCTCTATGTGGAAATATACGCAGAGAATTGAACGTTATACAAGGAACAGCAGTAAGGGAGCTAACTGCATAGCAGCCTGCGAACAACTCTTTTCCTTGGCTGCTTATGTGTAAAGTGCTTTTCAGCTAAATAATTTTGCTTGTCCTTGTCTTTTTCTGAATGTGTAAGGTTTTCAGCAGCACATGACATTTTTTATATACTATATTTATCTAAGGATAACATTTCTGCTATATGGCCTATTGATGGCTTTTCTTTTGGATTTGAGAAATTTACAACTTAAGAAGCAAATGAAAAGGATAACATTTTTTAAATGTTGGTACAATTTAACATATCTGAAAAAACACCATGTATGGTTAGTGTTATGGTAGTTGAAATTTCTTTGAATGTACATATGGTGAATGAAGTGAGACATTTAGAACACACTGTTTTTAGGGCTGAAAACTATATAATATATGTCAAATACATTGCCTACCATATGCCAAATTTAAAACCACTTTAAGTGAAACTCATTCTTTTGGCATTAATTGAAGACAATTGTCCCCTGTGACCACATAGATTTCCAACCTAGCATCTAACATAGTTCCTAGCTTGCACTAGTGCATACAACCTAGACACCATCCAGGAATCTATGGTTTAATTTCTACAACATGATAAGATAGGATAATCAGATATTTTTTGGGGGGGAACTTGAATAAAGAAATCATGTTAAAAAACAAAAAGCACAGAGAACCAGAATTTAAGAATGCAGAGCTAAAGGCATCACGATGTGGAATCAGGACTGTGCTAATGCGTAATAATGCGCAGAAAGACTCAAAAGACATGGGAGGCGGGAAGAGACTGTGCAAGCCACAGGAGAGGTGAGAGAGTCAGCAGTTGTCTGACCACGTACTGTCAGGCTCTGGGTTCTGAATGTGGGTATATCACTGGCTGCTCCCTGTTGCCAGTTTAACATTCACATCAATTTTAAAATGATCTGTATTTAACCACATAGAGTGTACTCTGAGTAACCAAGTAAGTCTGATTGAAACCAACCCACTATAAGAACTGTTGCCATGTCAAAAGATTAAAGCCACCACACCAAACAAAAATCATATGCCTCGTGCGCTCCAATGCTAACCCAAGGGAGCATATTATCGACAGTTGTTATCACATGATGTGTAGAAGATTATCTCAGACTTAGTGGCTTAAAACAACAGAAAACATCTGTGGTCTTTGTGGGGTTGTGAGGCTAGGAAGGTTCTGAGTTGGGATAGTACATGAGGCTCCAGTCAAGTAAAGGCTTGTGTGGACTGCCAGATCCATGTCCAAGGTGGCTCACTGGTATGCTGGCAACTCAGTGTGGGCCCTTGGCAGGAAGCCTCAGTTCTTACTCATGGGACTCTCCTCAACCTGTTTAAATGTCTCACATAACTGGCAGTGGGCTTCCCTCACAAGAAGTGATCCAAGAGGGCAGGGCAGGAGCCACAATGCCCTTTATGATCTGGCTTCAGAAGTCATGTACTTCCACCTTCATCCTCTCTGTGTGACAGACACCTGATCTAGTTCAGTATGAGAAGATACTTCAGGGGTTCAGAAAACAGAAGAGTCAATCGTTAAGACCACCTTGGACACCACAACATGTTGGTGCAACAGACTGCTGATCAAACACAGCTTTAAGGGACATTTTCTATTTAACATACTCCTAGCCAGACTGCCAACACTTCAGTTTCTTCTAATATGAAAATCCTAAACCTACCACTGTCATGAAGTAATTTGATTTTGTTAATGCTTCACATAAATGATTGATTTTAGTTTTTATGTGATAAACAAACAGGACATTATTAAACAATTGTTGTTAATTGTCTATATAGGGAAAACATAGCCTTCTAATTTGCTCATAAACCCTACTATTGAATGTAGACCACAAGCAAAGTTACTTCTTATTTTGTTTTAATCTCCTTATCTAGAAAATACACCACAGGTCAAATTAAAGAATTAAAAAATAAAATGATTATAGCATAGTTTAAGTAGCACCTGGCACATAATGAATTTCTCAGTAGATCTGGCTATGTAATTTTTATGAAAGGCTATCACTCCTAACAATTTTTATTACTCCTCTCATATTCTGAACTTCTCACTATTTAATATATTTTAAAATGAATTTAATATATTTATATTACATACAATATTAACATAAATATTATATTTACATATAGTGTAAATATAATCTATGTAATCTTTGAAGGAAATTGATTATCTTACCACAATATCATTGAAATAAACAAGGATTGTTAGATAAATATTTTGTGGGATAAATTAAAAATTATAATTGCGGATCCTAAATGTAGTAAATATATGCTATTTATGGAATTCTGGGTAAATACATGGTTTATAATTTAGTTAAGTTTGCTTATCTTCAAATAAATTACAGAGCAGAATAATAGCAGGACAAAGAAAGGCATGAGATACCTTAACAAGATAATCCCTGCAGCAGATCGTAAACTTGGTATCTGAAATTTCTAGTGGTTACAAGAAAAAAGGAAAATATTGGACTGTACACTGTCTGAAGAAATATTCATGCAGACAATGATATCATGTCTCTAAAACAATTTGACTCCAAGTTAACAGAGGTTAATTTCTTAGAACATATTTCTGAAGAAACTGCATGAACTAAACAGACAAATCAGGTTGTATGAGTATTTTATGAGCATTCAATGAGTTACATTTTTTAATTGCTTAAAACAGGGCCTGGCAGAAATATACACACATACACACATGTGTATATATACACATATGTACACACAAATTTTTTAAAAGAAAAGCATTTTTTTGCTAAACAGAGAGACGTATCTTCAAAGTTAAGAAGATACTCGACTTTATATTTGACTCAAATTGAAGCAGTACGCAGCAACAATATGGTCTATCTACTCTTTTTAATGCTGAAAAACAATATGTTTGTGTCCACAGTGTTGAAGAGCAAATACTTAATATGTCCCTTCAGACATTCTTCATCAATACTGGAATCCTCAGCAGGCCAATGACAAGTTCTACAGTGAATTCTAATATGTCTCTCATAATGCTTCGCGTGCTCATAATACATTGATTAAAATGAATTTTATATTGCTTTTGATTTGCTTTTAGAAACAATAAGTACCAGCCTTGGCTCTCTGTGGCAAAACTGTAAAAACAGATTCTCAGTCTGTCAAATTCCCATGCTATTATCAGTAAGGTCACCTGTAACTGGATTAAAAAGATGACTGAGATTTTCTTCCCCAAAGTCCTTTGTATTTTAGCTCCAGTACAGTGTTATGATAGAGAGACCAGATTTCTCTATAACGCAGTAAGAGTTTTGATGTCAAACTAAAAACAATTTTCATGAAAGAATTTCAGCTTAAGCACAAAAGAACTGGCAATCTTAAATTAGAAAGTGCTCTGATGGTCCCAAGAAGAGGGAGTAACTGAACACTGCCTGTCTGATTCGTTCTGTGAGTCCTCCTACTGAATAGGATTATTTTGCACCGACCAACTCAAATTTAGCCTGAAGTATCTCTTACTGTATTTTTCCTGGAATATTTTTCCTTCTCTCTTAATTATGAAAGTAGTACTTACTCAAAGAAAAAAAAAACCATTAATCTCTTTGTTTCCCTTGCTTTGGAAGAGAGGGAATGGCAGCTTCTGCTTAAAATGACGTCATAAACTGTAGATGTTTTGTTGTCAACTCTTCATGATGTTCACCTACTAGTTGACGTTTTTCCAAAAATCTCGATCAATATGTTTCTAGTGATTAGAATTTACCTACCTGTTTCCAAAATATTTTTCAGATGAACTAAGGAAAGTCATGGTGTTTTGAATATCATACATTAAGAATCAGTTCAATGTTATATTTAAAGAGAAAGGAAAATATAATGAAACCAGACAAATGTCTCAAGTCATCCACAGGTTTTTTTTTTTTCCTATAGTAACTGACATGCTTCTTACCTTACTCTTTTAAAACTCCTGCTCATAATACTACCTGTTTTTAAGTCTCTCACTTTTCAGGAGACTAAAGCTTCCTCGGCTGACAGAGTGTCGTTCCTGCTTTTATTTTTTTATTTTATTTTATTTTTTTGTGTGTCTCTTCTCTTGCATTTTTTTTTATTGTTTTTCAGTACATTCCTGCTTTTAAATGCCTGTGAATGAGTTTGGGAACCACATTCTTTCTCATCGTGTTAAAAAAGGAAAGTTAAAGCAGAAAGAGGTGGCATCAATATCTAAGACTGGGTAAGGAAAGCAAAAAGGTGCTCCCCCACCACCAATTAAAATTAAGAATCTGGAGTTACTGGACATATTATTTGAACACAGACTGTCTTCTTTATTTGAAACAGTATTACTACAACTGGGAGCTGAATCACTACTTCAAATTACTACAGTGGAGAAACAAATGCTGGTACATCAAAAAGGAATGAACTGCTCTGGTTTCCTCCAGTCTTGTCCATCCTCTCTCTCCTTCCCTGTCCCAATACGCACACAATTCAGATTCTGTATTAATAAGAGAGAACAATGCCAGCAGCTCTTAGTCCCCCCATTGTCAACACTGAATAAAGAGCAGGAAAAAAGCAGACAACAGTGATACTCTAGCAGCTGTAATTACTGGCACAGAGAAAAAGTGAATAGGGTCAGAGATGCTGGGCAGAGAAGTGACAGGGAGAGCAGAGAAACTCGGCCAAGTAGCAGGAGTGCAGCCAACCGTAGTGGTGGTGAGATGAGCTCTGGCACTGAGTGGCGGGAGCATCTCCGGCTGAACCTCTCTGATATCACCGATACTCCATACACGTGTAACCCTTCATTATTGCTCACGCTTGAAAAATAAACTATCTGAACCTTAAAATAGCTTGCTGTTAAATAGGAATAGAAAACATCCAGTTCGTAACTCTTGACTAGTCCCCTATTTAGCATATGATACTATCACTACTCATTTTTACCTGTTTACACTATTTTATCCATTGTTCAACATATTTTTAAAACATTAAAGCTAATAATCATTGACCCAGAATAATAATAATGGTAATCAGAAGAAACAGTCAGCCCGCCCTCATTATGTGCTAGACACTGTGCCAAGTGTTTTAGAGCATTAGATCCATTAAAATTGCATTTCTACAAATGTCTCTAATTGAGCTAATTTCTATTTTCATTTAATCTAAAAAAGCAAAACAAAACAAGCATGTGTTAAAAATATAAGTGGTTAAGCAAATAACCTGGAGTAAAATAATGTTCTAAAAACAAACCGATGAGCAGTGCATGCACTTGTTTAAGGATCACACAGAATGTTTTCAGAAGAGGCTCTTCAGTCTGAATTCTCTCTCAGGCCAGCACTGCTCCAACTGTGGGTGCTGCATGAGGGAAAGGTTGCTGGGCAGGGGGGGAGGGCGGGGGGGGATGAGCAAAAGCATGAAGCTCACAGTAGATTATTTTGTAATTATCATATTTGTTGTTATGGACGAAAGATACAGTTTTCTTCATGGAAGTTCCGATAATCTGATGAACCAAGTAATGATATCTTTTGGGAAATACCAGTATGCCAAATAGCTCTTCAAAAGCTGGGTAAAGGAAGGTAATAAAATATCATATCGAATGCTCACACTAATTGCATTAGAGCAGCATTCTGTAATGATTCTCCACAATCTGTAGCCCATTTTGAGATTAAGTGGTAAAAGTACAAAACTGTTGGGCCTTCAAACTGGTAATGAAAAAAATCCTACCCAGGCAATGAAAACAAAATCAAAATGCAAATGTCTTCTATATGTTAACAATAAAATTCAGCCAAAAATGCTTATTGTGATATCTCTAGAATAAACACTAAATAATGAATATGTAGGAATTTTACCTTTGTAGAAACACAGCATGTAAATTACTCCTAATTTGACTTTTTCTATTTATGCAGTTCAAGGCCTCCCTTAATCTGGATCTATTTAACAATTCATTCTTACTAATGGGTGACAAATTCCCAGCCAATAATTTTTATGATTACATATTATACAAAGTTAATGACATCCACTGTGGGCTTCATGAGTCTTACCTGGGTTTAAAATTCCTTTAGGTCTCTAGCTATGGAAGCATGAATACATCTACCAAATAACATCTCAAATGTCATCACCTCAATAAAGACTGCACAACTCAGTTGGAATTTGATATTTCCGTGTCTGCAATCTTATCACAATTGCCTTGTATGTCTATTATAGCAATTATTTTATTCTACCATGTATTATGGTCGTCCTTCCTGAACTAGACCACAGCCTTTCTGAAAAAGCCTAATTGTCTGACTCTGCGCTACCCATATGCTAGCAACAAGGTTTGTGCTTATTCTTCCCTCAGTAAATACTTAATAGGTGAAAGCACAAATAAACAAAATTAGTGTTCCCTGTAGATTTTTCTGCTCCCGTTACAATGAAAAGTCTCATTCACTTTATAAATGTGGTAAAGTCCTTTTTCTAATAGATAGAAAACAAATAGGTAAATTTGGAATGATAGTGAAATGGTATCCAGGCACCTGGGGATGGGGGGTTAGCTAACTTCACACACATTTAAATTCCATAGATCAAATTACAGCCATAGTAAAAAAAGTATTTAAATTAAGTTAGGTTGCCATGAAAATATGGAAGTAGTTAAAAGTCAAATTAAAAAGTAATGATAAATTATGACAAAGTATTAGGTACATGGCAAATTCTTCCTAAATCATTTCTGATTGTATGGCAAATCAGTTTCTCTACTACCTGTGATTGCTGGCTTCTGTAGCATATGCAAAATCAACTCTTATGGATGATAACAAGTGTTTTCCAAAGGGTGGAGAACTGACACTTCTACTAGCAATGTATGATTTCCCCTTTTTCCAAAGATAGTCAAGTCTTAGTAGCATGCAGCTCTTTAACTGTTGGCGCCCTGGCAGATCGAAACGGCATTTCTCTGTGGTTAAAGGTGCGCTCTCGTGATAACTGATGACAACCTCACACTGAATGTTAATGAGGGTCAGCATCGTTTCACAATATATGGGCACTTCATTGTTCCTAATCACTGAAGTCTTAATGAATCTACGAGCTAGTTTTAAATATTATTATTATTTCCCTTACATCCAGCTGTCTATCATGTATCTATCCATCTAGCCATGATACTGAGTCCTTGTCAGCTTTTTTGCATTGAAAATACCTTGAGAGTAAATATGTATGACTAAAACTTAATTTTAATATTATCATACTGTTTTCTCTGATGTTTATTCTGCCTTTGAATGTAGCCTTAAAATTACATTCTAATATTAACATTAGTATAATAATTACTTGAGGAAAAATAAAATAAATCAATAAATAAAAATAATGTTAATATTTATTTTTCATTCACTGAATATTATTCAATAGAGGGATTATACTAAAAACATTTTAAATCAGAGTGAACAATTCCTATTTCTTTAGAAAACCTAAAAATTATATAATATTTCTCTCAGACACTTAAAGATTAGTAAGCTTATTATTTTATATTTTATATACTTGGAATAATCAGACTCATGATTAATTATGACTGATAAGCATTTAATTCTTACATACATATAGTCTTTACTTAAATATTATCATAATTAAATTAGAAAGTAACATGTTTTTCCTTCAGTCTCTACTACAATCTCAGTCTTTTGAATCTAAACTGCGTTAAAAAACACATTCTGACTGTCTACTAGGACATGTTTGAGATAAAAGAGAAATATTTTATTCAGTTATAGTTTATTTATTATTAAAATATCCCTATTGCCAAAATATTTCCAAAACTTTTATTATTATGTATACCAGAATTTAATATAAAGATATTAAAATAGGGGAAAGATATTAAAATTGGCACACAATTTTACCGCATGAAATAGAAAAGTTTTTTAATAGATTCCATGTTTAACAATATTTCATATGTAATGTTACATTTTATATGTAACACAAATATGGAATATGCATAAAGCTGGAAAATAAAGCAAATAAGGAGGCAGAGAAATAATCAAAGTGTCTGACTCATTCTCTGGCATATATATTTCACTATTGGCTACATTAGAACTCAGAAATCTGGGTGAACAGAGCACAATAGGACACATAGAGGTATCATCTGAGTTCTTGGTACAGAGCTGATAGAAATGTGTGGCGTAAGTTAGACCACAAGGTTCTAAGAAGGCACCTCACTTCAGCCCTGTCCCCCAGAGCAGGCATTTGCAAGACACATTAGTTTGATCATCTCTTCTTACATTTACATTATTTTCTGACTCAATTCCTATGTCAGAGGACTGTAAGAAAATCATGGAGTGGTAGAAATTCTAAATTCTTTAAATCTAAGTACACAGTTATTTTATAAAATATGCATCAAGTTTAAGAGCTCTGGAATCATGGAATCTTAAAGTGACTTCTAATACTTTCTCCTGAGCATCACCAACAAGATGCTCGTATGTAGATTTTCTAAAAAGTCTCGTAAAAGTGTTATACTTAACACCATCCATCTACAAGCTTATTCAGTCTGCACGTCTGAAGTAACATAAATAAAATGTCATCATAACTTGCCTGGATTTATTTTAAAATAAATCAGAAATATTGGCATTGTGTAATATGCGATGAGATGGTAATATTCCCCTGAAGGTAAATAATGTCTTGCAAACAAAACGTATGCAATAAATCAAAAATTTTTTTAAAAAAAGCTTTGAGTCTTATTCTGTTTTGTATGCAATAGAAATGCCTGATTGCTTGTGCTTCTTATAAACCAGTAAATTCCATGGCATTCTGATCACAGAGCAAGTTTTACTATTGTGCAAAAATGGCAGTGTCTTAAAAACAGATCTATTTAATGGCTTTGAAAAGGGTGTTATTTAGTATATAGCCTTCAGATATGGAAATCATGAGGCAGATGATTTCAGCGTTTTCTGGGTCAAGAGACAAAAAGATTTACGGAACAAGTTACTTCACAGCATGTGAAAATATCATTGGCCAAATTGAGAGCATGGATATTAGAATTTATCATTAATAATGAAAGCTCATAAAATAGTAAATGCTTATCTAGCTTTGTGAACCTTGACATGAATCTGACTATCCTAAGTTCATTTTATTTCATAAGCTTATTAATGTGTAAATGTTCGTGACAAACATTAAATATATATTGGTTGCTTTTCAAAAGAAATGTGAATCTTTACTCTAAAATGTTTTTTAGTATAACTCCTCTATTGAATAATACTCAGTGAATGTGAAGTAAAGATTAACCATATTTTTAATTTAATTTATTTCATTTTTTTTCCTCAAGTGTTTATTTTTATTTGGTTCTTTTTTAGTCTAGTACTTAGCTTATAACTATCAGATGAAAATCTCACCCCAACTATCATGTCCACACCTTATCTTTAACTACAGATTTTTCTAATTCTTAATGATTGCATCTCACACTGGCTGAGTGTAAAAATTCCTGATAAGTGACGGCTGTGCTTGGCTTCACCTACACCTTTTCATGGACGGTGCTGCTCGTTGATTTCTACTGTCTTTCTAGCCTCTGTAAATATTAACATCCTACTTAAATGATATCATTAAGTCTACATAATTGCTCTTTTAAAATGTTTTTTTCCTCCATTTTTAAAAACAAGAAGTAAATGAAAACTGAAGAGGTTAATTACTTTGTCTACATTACCAAAATATATTCTATTTCCACAGTTGGTGATAACATATTCAAACTGCCTTTACACGTGAAAAGGTCAAGTTGTAAACTATTTTAAGACCCTTTTCTCTACTTCTAAAATAGGCAAATGCTTTTTTTAGCATGTTTTAAATTGCTAAAATATTTCATATATCTTTTGAAATATTAAGGTACAGATGGCTATATTTTAGCATACTTCTAAATTGTGTATTGTGAAGTATAGACATTGCATTTTATAATAATTATTAATTTATATGACTATAATAAACTTTGATCATTTAGTAATCTTGTTGTAGAGTTTAACCCATTTAAGTACTCTTTTAAAGAATCTTACAATTAATTTTATCTCATAGGAGTCACACAATATTAATTTATTGAAATTAATCCTTTGAGTAAGGATTGTCGCAACAGCCCAGTATTTCCAAATGTAATACTGCCTGTGACAATGGTTTTAAAAATGTCGTATATGCCATTATAATATATTTAGACATTATATTCCAATATGAGCAAGAAACTAGGTTAATCATATTCCTTACTGAAATCTTAGCAAGTGTGGTATAATCCATGCCCTGTACTTAATGCAGCCAGTAGCTTAAAAGCTTTCAATAGCAGCCTGTACACACACCACTTTTCATTTACCTTAATCTTGAAGATGGATTATTATCATCTGGGAATTGACTTCCCTTGGGAATGGAAATGTATCAAGGGCTTATGCTTTGTGCAAGATGTTTTCAAATAAATAACATTTACTCTATCGGAAACACCTTACATTTCTCCTATCATCTTCTCCTACTCCCTGTTACAAGCACCACACAATTCCCTACGGCCCATCTCTACTCTTCTTTACACTTCAATCCTCCCTGTATATCACTCCATTAAATCTTAGTTATTAAACCCTATCTCCAATGTAACTGTAGGAATATATTATTTTGAAGCACTTTTCTGTAGTTCAATTTGTCACATGAGAAAACATCCAGTGAGGTCTGTTGACAAAGCTGGGCACCGTAACTCAAGGTTTCCCAATTCAAAGATTAGAATACAAGCAAAATATAAACTCCTCAGACATATGATGCTTTGCATGAATCATTCATTCAACAGCATCTTATTGCTGGGAAATGTAGTGTGAGAAAAAATGCAGTTGATATTACAGCGATTGCTCTATTAAGTAGGAAATAGCTGGATGATTACTCCCAAGCTGTAGCTAAACAAAATAAGTCTGTGTTGTGTCATTTGGCCTGGAAGTTGTAAATCTTTCCCCATTTTTATTGCTATCAACATGGAATTCCATACCTCTTTCTCTTCATGTTTTGAAGATAAACAGAGTAAAAGCACATTACATAGAAAATTTAAAAACATAATAGGAATGTAGTCCTGGCTGGGTAGTTCAATTAGTTAGAGTGTTGCCCCAATATGCCAAGGTTGCCAGTTCAATCTCTGGTCATTGACACAGACAAGAAGCAACCAATGAATGCAAGAATAAGAGGAACAACAAGTAGATTCTCTCTCCCTCTCTTACTCTCTTCCCCCTTTTTTCTCTCCCCCCCAAAAAATAAAAAATCAATAAAAAATACAATAAGAATGTAAATTCACCAAAATAGTTTTGCTTTGACTCTAACAAACATGGGCCCTGAAAAAAAGTTCATCCTTTGTTAAAAATATCTTAAAAGCTACATTTAAATGTATATATAAATATATAAATATATAAATATATATAAATATATATATATATATATCAGCTGAGTCAATTTTTTAAATGTGAAGAGAAATAATGATATTTTATATTTGGATCTATAATAACATAGAAGCTCATATCCTCACATCTGTCTAATATCCCTATCTCTATCATTCATCTTTTAATTTATCTCTATATACCAATCTGTATGTGTCATTCATGTTCAAAACTCTTTGATTTCTAACAATTACCTGATTTTCCAGTCTTTTAAAAATTATGTTTGTCAATGTTTCTAGTAATAAATAAGTAATTATTTTCATAAAATAAGCGTGAATAGAAAAAGAGCTCCTTTATGTCTCACACTGTGGTGAGTGCTTTATACTATCTGTACAGAAATCCCTTAGTGAGTTAAAATTTATTCCATATTACAGACAAGAACAGCAAAGCTCAGAAGGGTTTTGTAATAGCCTCAACCCACAGGACTATTATGTGGTGGAAAAAATAATTCTAACTCAGGTTTTGCCCCAAAGTTCAAGCTCCACTATTATACCACTCTGCTCTTACACATATGCACTGCATCCCATTGCAAATACAATGGAAAAAGACCTCTGAGATAATTTTTGGTGTATATGGACAAGTCAATACATTTTTAATATGTACAAATAAAAGTGAAGTCATCATTGATGGGTCCATGACTGTTTTCTTTGGCTTTAAAAAAATATCTATCAAAATACATATGTGCCTTGTATAATTAATATTGGTCTTTGCCTATAGAGTTGCTAGAAGATAACCCAGAGCAATCCTTAATGTTTGAAGGACCAAGGCCATCGTTTTCCCTAATGTGATCTCCACTTGATTTTGGATTTGTTTTTCCTCTACAGAACTCTGACAGCTTACTGAGTATGAGGAAACACCTCAAGGGAAACTGTCTTCTACCACATAGGTATGCTTACCTATGAAAATATTGAAAACAATATTTTCAGTTTATCTTCTTATGTAGCTATTTGTATTCTACTCAGTTGGATTATTTTTAGGATTACCCTCATTTTAGTTGTGTGCATACATTTCTAAAAATGGGCACTTTCAGATCAACAACCATATATCTGATATGCTCTTAATAACCAGTGTGGCAAATTTGTATGGAAAAACTTAAAATTAAAGGCTTTTATTTAAATTACCAGTGAATTTGTTATTTAAAAAACACAGTATCTGCATGTCTATGAAAAGATAGAATATAAACAAAAATTTGTAATGCTTGAGACTCTGGGTTACAGATAAAATCTATTAATTTCATTGTCAAGACTAATTTCATGAAGCTTTTCCCATGTTTTCTTACAGGAGTTTTACAGATTCATGTATTATGTAATTTTTTTGTGTGTAAGACAGGGATCTAATCTCTTGCTTTTACATGTGGATACTCAGTTTGCTGACACCATTTCTTGAAAAGATTCTCTTTTCTCCATTGTGTATTCTGGCACCCTTGTCAAAGATCACTTGCCTATGTATTTTGTGTTTATTCGTGGGCTCTCTATTCTGTCCCATTGGTCCATATGTCTTTCTTTATGACAGTACCATCCTGTTTTAATTGCTAGAGAGCTGTAATTTATTTTGAAATCAGGAAGTATGTTGCTTTTAGCTTTGTTCATTTTTCTCAAGGTCACTTTGGATATTTGTTGTTCCATATGAATTTTAGGACTATACTCCTATTTCTCTAAAAAGATGCCATTGGGATTTTTACGGAAAGAGCATTGAACCATAGATTGCTTTGCATATTATGGGCATTTTAACAATATTAATTCTTCTAACCCCTAAATAAAGAATGCCTTTCCATTTTTTGATGTCTTAAATTTATTTCATCAATGTATTATTTTTTTTCAGTGTGCAAGACTTTTACTTCCTTGATTAAGATTATTTGCAAATATTTTATTTGTTTGATGCTATTATAAATGGGATTGCTTTTTTAAGTGTCTCAGACAAAAACTGAATAGATATTTCTCCAAAGAAGACATAAAAATGGCCAACAGTATATGAAAAGGCATTCCACATCACTAATCATCATGGACGAAAATCAAAACCACAATAAGATATCATCTCATACATGTTAGGATGGTTATTATCAAAATAAGAAAAGATAAGAGTCATGGCCTGGTTGCATAGAAATCGGAACCTTTGCACTCTGTTGGTGGGGATATAAAATGGTGGAACCACTATAGACAACTTTATGAAAGTTCCTCAAAAAATTAAAAAATAAAGGTGTTCCATGTTCCAGCAATCCCACTTCTAGATACATATCCAAAAATATTGAGTTAAGGATCAAAGAGCTACTTGCATTCTCATGTTCCTTGAAGCAACATTTATAATAGCCAAAATATGGAAAGAACTCAGATATCTATCCAAAAACAAATGAACAAAGAAAATGTTGTGTATGTGTATGATGGAATGTTATTCAGCCTTAGAAAGAAGCGAATCGTATTTATGACAACAGAATGGGCCTGGCAGACATCTTGCTAACTGAAACAAACCAGTCAGAGAAGGACAGATACTGTATAACTGCACCTACATGAGGTATCCAAAAGAGTCAACATCATAGAAACAAAAAATAGAGTGGCAGTTTTCAGGAGATGGGGGAAGGGAGAAACAGAGGGCTGCTCCATGAGTATAGAATTACAGTTAGACAAGATGCAGAAGTTCAGGAGATCCACTGTATAACTCAGTGCCTATAGGTCACAGTATGGCTTTGTGCACTTAAAGGTTATTAAGAGAGTAGAGCATATGTTGTATTCTTACCTAAATAAATAAATTTAATAAAACTCAATTCATTAGTTTTTACTCTTATGCTAGAAAATGTCACACAATTTAAATACAGAGGCAATTCCCATAAATATTTTATCTCTAGACTTAGGAAAATATATCTTCAAATATTTTACTTATATTGTTTCTTGTAAGATAACTGTAAGTTTTGTATAAATGTAGTAAGTCCTGTACTGCTATATCTTATAAAAATATTAATTCTTATTTTTAAACGCATACTACTAACATATAATCTCAAAACTAATTTAAAGTGTTATTTTGACCTCTAAGAGTTTAAAGTGATAGTAAAATAAAGTGAAAACATAATTTCAGAAACTGTTTATAATTAAACTAACATATTCATATGACTTAATATATGACTAAATTATATTAAATATTCTTTTATAGTTTTCCTCTAGTTTCCATGCTAGTTTACAATGATTGATTAATTAAGGGAGTTATGACAAGGTTTTTTAATGTTGTAAATAGGGAAACCCATTGAAAAATACATGACTGATATTAAAAGAAAATCAGAATGCAAAGTTGAAATTAAATGTCTCACAAACATCATCACAAAGAACAAAGAAAACTAAAGTCTTCAATTACTTGTCACCCTAAAATTAATTTTTAACAGGAACTGAATTTCAAATTAGTATATTGCAGAAATACCTAGAGTATAGTAAAAAAATATGGTAGAATTTATGCAGTCACTAAATCCAGCTTTCTTTCCTCTTTTTTCCACACTAAGTATTTTCTTTCTAAATATTTGCTTGTAATGATGATGCCCTAACCAGACCAAATATAGAAAAAGATAACTCCGTAGTCAAAAAGATAAGATCCTCCTTCCTCATTGGATCCACTTATACCTATGTGTGCTCAATGATTTAAAAACAAATAAGAAGCTTCGTGGGACAATGCATTAACCTTGTTCAAAAACTGGGTTTGGAGAAATGAGCAGGACAATCTGGTGGACTTTCAAAACATCAGAACCCTGCAGAAATTTAGACTGGGTGTAAACAGATATAACAAATCAGCAGAGCAATGAGAGGCCATTCCAAGTACAGCTGACCCTTAATACAGGTTTGAACTGCAGGGTCAACTTATTGGTGAATTTTTTTCAACAAATATTATAAATGTATTTTTGCTTCCTTATGACTTTCTTTATAACATTTTCTTTTCTGTAGCTTTCTTTATTGTAAGAACACAGTATGTAATACATATACAAAGCATGTAAATTGACTGTTTATCTTAGTGGTTAAATTTTGGAGGATCCAAAAGTTATATGCAGGTTTTCAAATATGCCCATGGTCAGAGTCCTTAAACCCCATGCTACTCAAGGGTCCACTGTCTAAACGGCCATTCTGTGATATATGTGGACCCAATTTCCAAACAGCCATTCTGTGATATATGTGGACCAGGAGAAGTATCTGTGGAATTGCCTATGGAGAGCTCACTTGATAAATGCTATTATAGTACTTGGAGTTCTGAGCAATTTAGTTGTAACCAAAAACCCATCTTTAGCATCCCAGCAATCCGTATCCCTCTCACCAAGTCATTTTTTAAATAAAAGCAGTTATTTTTCGTATTACTTCATGATCCAGCCAGAAGACATGTAGAGTGATGACAAAAGATGCTTAGCACCAAATGAGGAACAGCCTGTGGAGCAGAGCTGGTGCCAGGGCAGTGCGTGTCTCATGGTGGCAGTAACCACCGCGCCTGCTTTAGGGACACCTTGCTCTACAGCCACTGCACCACTGACTGTAATGCAACTGACAGAAAAAGAAAGATATCAATTTGATAAATCGATAGGATGTGCCTTAGCTATATTTTGAGACCTTAAATTCCCCAAGTCTTTGGGGGAGGTATTTTGAAAGGCATTTAAATTCCTTTATAAGCAAATTAAAAGACAGCACCTGAAACATGTACACTTGCAAAAGAAAGAGAATAACTGCAATGTTATATTAACATTTTTCCTAGCTTGTTTTTAAATTCTTAAATATACTTTTAATATTTCAAGGTTATATCTTTCCTACATAGGACATTTTTAATGGATTATTCATTTCACAGAGTTTTCTGGTTCTTTGGCTTTTTGGAAAAAGCTTGATTGTAAAGTTAAGTATTGTGTGTGTGTGTGGTACATACGAGTCTTTCTAGCAGAATCTTCCACAAAAAGAGAAGAGATGTCTTCATCCACTCCTGCTTCATTCTTTGCAATGCAAGTGTATGCTCCTGTATCTTCATAGCGCACGTTGCTTATATGAACCTCACTGCCATTTGCTGCAAACAGAAGGCAGATGCAACTTGTAAACTACCACTTCAGTTTTGGTACAGTGCTTTCTGATTACACAGTCAAACAGTTCTCTTAGCTTGTCCTAATTAAACTATTTTCCTTCTGACTTCCATGCTTTGGAGGCATGCCAAAATACTCCAAAAGCATTCCAGTGTTTCATAAACTGTGCTGTCATTTTATTTGAGAGTCCAATACTCAATATCAAGCACACGCTTTATATTTTATATTCATTTCCTATCACCTACATTGCATAAAGAGTATTTCACATTGAAAACTAAAACTGCAATTATATATTTATTTTTAATGTTCGGAATCTACTTTGTCTTAAGCTTTCACAAAAGTTTTATATAATACCCATATGGTTAATTTACAGAAGCATGCATATAAAAGTTTTCATAAAGAAATTAACTGAACTATATCATGTAAGTATAATATAATTGCCACTTATCAAATTTGTTATTAAGCCCATATTATATATCTGGAATTATTAGTTAAGAAGGACAGGAAGGTAATAACACATGATTTGTCTGAAAGATTTTGTCTTGTCCATAAATATACCTAAAGTAAAAAAATATTGTAATATGGAAATTGATATAGTTAATATGTAAACAAAGAGTTAAGGTAATGATAGCCCATCTTTTAAATCTTGTAAAATCATATTTTAAGCTAAGCCCTGACTAATGAGTTGCATTCCCCAGTGTGGAAACCAAGATATAATTAACCATTTAATATACTGGCAATATATAAGATGCTTTCACATATACTATTTCTTAACTTATCTCAAGTAAATATTTAATTTTTAGATGAAGGATCTGAGACTCAGAATGATTTTGTGCAGGTCACCCAACTCAAAGGGAGAGGCTGGACCCCTGCTCTATCAGACTCTACAGTTCAGTTTTCGTTCTGCTCATTTGTTTATGTTCTTTTCTCCTCTTCTCTCCTCTTCTCTTCTCTTCTCCTTTCTGTTTTCTTTTCTTTCCTTTCCTTTCTCTTTTCTTTCCTTCTAATGTGTGTCCATGTGTGTATTTGCATGTGGGTGTTCCATGTTACCCAGTCACAAGAACACCACGTGCCGTAAAAGGGAACATGGCTATTATGACAAGGGACAAAATGATCATTTGGCTTCTTGGGGAAATAAGGTGGAACACCATTAGGAAAAGATCCTGAGTGCCATTCCTAGGGATTTGAATGGGATAGAGAGAGGTAGTGAGTATTTGAGGAGACACCATTGTTATAGACAGGTGAACCTCTTTGTCAATTCATAAACATTACTGCACACCTCCATTCCCCCATTCTCTGTTGGGAATCACTTGTCCAAAACATAGGTTGGCGATGTTTTCCTTTTCTTTTGTTCTTGTGTTTTCTGTGAAAGGCCGGATAGTAAATATTTTAGGCTTTGTGGGTGGTATAGTCTCTGTGGCAACTATTCACCCCTGCTAAAGAAGCTTGAAAGCAGCTACAGATAATATTTTTAAAAGTAAGCATGGCTTGTTCTAAAAACAAAAGAAAAAGCAAAAAAAAATGCTTTATGTACAAAAATAGGCAGCTTTCCAGATTTGGCCAGTGGGCTTAACTTTACAGCTCCCTGATCTAAAAGATAGGAAGTGAGTGATGCATTTAAGCCTGTATCAGCTTCCTGTTTTACATCTCCAAAGAACAAACTTTTCTTTCAAGACCCACACTTAACCTAAATTCCCTAGATTTTTTGGAACATCAAGTCAGTGTATTCCATCTTTAAATTCTCTCTTCCCAGTATTCTCATATGTTCTCCTAACCTATATGCTCCATTCTCCTTCCCTTCTTCCCTAGGAAATCTAGCATTTTTAGATGTTTCCTACTTTATTGCCAGAACTACGAAATCCCTCATCCATTTATCATCCTGCCCCATATGCCTTACTAATCTCCAGGACTAGGACGAGCTGACATGCGTCTGCACCTGGTGTTGCTGCACCTAGGTTTGTGAGTAAATTATGAGACCACTGCATTAGCAAATTCACAAATTTGCATTTTCACAGCTTTCAATTTGCAGAATGTTCAGTGCCTTCTGTATTCATTTCACTTGACCTTTCCAGCTAGATGGCTTTCATGTCCTACTCCACTTTTATTTCAAATCTTTACTCTTTGTTTGATGTTTCACGTTATGAAACTAACTTCTCACTACTCCAAGGAAGTGACCTTGACCTTTAAATCATAAAGTACATAAAAATGATTAGAAAGGAAATCCACATCATTCCACAATATAAACTTGCATCAAATAATCATGTTATACCTTAAATTTACACAATGTTATACATTGATTGTATTTCAATAAAAACCTGAAAAAAGAAAGAAATATAAACCCAAAACATCCTGTTTCCATCTACATCTTCACCTTTATTTACTTCTCAACATATATTTTCTGTTTCTTTCCAAGGCAAATCTCCCCTTTTCCTGTTGATTTCGATAACTCTTTGTTCATCTCCCCCTCTTCCATTCCCTACAAATTTTTATCTTTACCAATATTCCCTCAAATTGATAAATTGTCCAAAGAGAAACAAGTATCTTCATCAGTCCTAACCTTTTCCAACAGCAAATACTACCTCCTCTATCTTTCCTCCTTTCAAAACATGTAAAGAGATTTTTATGTTTTTTTACCTCCTTTTCATTTCTAAACTCATTGAGGACTCATTGCTACTAATACTGTTTTTTTTCCTAATTGTCACAAGGACAAATAAATAACCTAACCCATAACATATTTTAATGACCTTCCTTGACCTTTCTATGCACTCACTGGAACTTATTAAACTTTTTTTCCATCTTTGGCTTTTTTTTCTTATGCAGTATCACCTTGTTCTCCTGCATCTTTGCTCATTTTTAGTATCTTGTGTTATTTATATTGATTTGCTTGTCAATAAAATATTACTGCTTTCCTAGGATTGTACTTCCTGTCTTTAACATATTATCCCATCTACTGCCAGTTATTCAGTTAGTGCCCAGACCTGGACTTCAAATAAAAATGGTAAATAAGCATCTAATGAATAAATGAATAATTAATAACTATAGTATTTAGTAATATGTCAGTGCATATAAAGCCACATGGAGTTTCATACTTCTATACACCGAGCTTTTTCTCTTAGATTGTGCTCTTAATTCACTTTTTATTATTTGCCATATGTTCTCAAAATTTTACCTTTTTAACCTTGTTTTTAAAATGACAATAACTATTTTATAAGGGTTCCCACTCTTTCAGTGTTGATTCTGGTAGGTAACCAGTTTCCTAAATTTGGTTCCTATATGTTCCTGGGAATAAAGATATACAATCTTATGGTTTGCTAATATTAAATGAGCAAGAAATGACACAATCAAAAACTAACAAACTTCCTCCACTTTAATTCCTGTTAATCAGCTCAATCTCCTCAGATTATAAAAAGCAAGATGAAATCAGTAGATGTAAGCTTGTAAATTTGTTGGGGCTACTTATATCAATGGAGAGATTTCTAGGATTCAGGTTTTAAAGGTCAAAAAAACTTTTACATGTGTCATTTTTAAAAATTTATTTATCTTTAGAGGGGACGGGAAGGAGAGAAGGAGAGAAACATCAATGTATGGTTGCCTCTTGTGCGTCCCCTGCTGGGAACTGGCCTGCAACCCAGGCATAAGCCCTGACTGGGAATCAAACTGCGATCCTCTGATTCTCAGGCCCGCACTCAATCCACTGACATACACCAGCCAGGTGCATGTCATTTTTGACTTATAAAATATAAATAGGCAAATGTTTCAAGACTTATTTTAGAATACTGATAAAACATATTTACTATTAAAATGGAATAAAAGTTTATGCTTGTAAAATTTTTAAAACACGAAAATATATTTATTTTGGAAATTATGAATTGAAGGAATTTAAAGGTATGAAATAAAGAATAGAAGACCATGCCATGATGATCAAGTAAAGAGACTCATGTGCTACTCTTGACAATAGAAACAAAATTTGTATGTTTTCTTACTAGTAAATCAACCTGTACACAACTGTTTTTTCATTATTTAGACTATTTGACATTGCAAAGATTGTCTGTTTTTGTTTTTCACTTAACATATATTTATGGCTATAATTGGTATAATAAATATACAATAAATAATTATGTATACACAGTAAAATATTAGAACATGTAAAATATGTTATATATTAGAATATAATAATTTAATAATCTAAAGCAATATAAATGTAAAACACTTAGTAAGATTTTAATTTTTTCTCCTTTCATTTACAAAATATACTCAAAACATTCACTAAAGAATTTCTATATTATTGACACCCTTTATAACATATATTTTAATCTATGATTTAAACATTTAAATAGTCACATCAGAACTGGATTCTATGAAGAGATCCAATTATTCTGTTCAGCATGTCTGCTATAATTAAGAGGATAAATATTTAAAAGATACATAATTCAGCATACATAATTTAATATTTTACTTCTCACCAAAATAATGATATAATCATTATGACAAGACTATTCTTTAAAACATTAAAAATATTAAAAGACTATTTCAAATATAATGTCTTAGATACAACCACATTTTTTTCATAGTCGTGATGTTTTGTTGACATCAAGATTCATTTCCTTTTTTTTAATCAAATGATGTAAAAACAAATTTTTAATATAAAATTTTACACCATTAAGTAGAAAGCACCTTGAAGAGTGAGTTGTTTGGACAGCTTTGGTGTGATGTCCACTCCATTCTTCAGCCAGCCCAGCTGCGGGTTGGGTATGCCCTCTGCATGGCACCGCAGACTTGCCGTGACCCCAGGCTCTCGAGCCTGACTCTCTGGATACACCCGGATTACTGGAGGAACTAACAGAAGAAATGGAAGAGAAAGGGAATGAAAATCCATATTTGATTTTCTAAAACAAAAAATTGCAATATGATGAAAATATAAATGATACATTTTAATGATGTAGCATATTTTTATAGATCTTAGTTTCCAAATTTTATTATCTACTAAAATGTACCAGAGATCTTTGGCTAAAGACTATTCTGAGACTATTGTAGGGTAAAACATAAGCTGAGCCAAGGATATTTTGCTTCAATCATTTAAAAAGTCCTCAAAAATGATAAAAATATATATTTAAAAAAGACATCATGTGTATATAGATTGAAAGAATTAACTTGTAAGACAGTAAGAATTGGTAAGAACTATTATTGATAAGATGACAATACTTCAAAGTTGATATCTAGATACAATGTAATTCCTATCAAAATCCAACTGCATTTTTGCAGAATTGGAAGAGCCACTCCTCAGATTCACATGTAGTTAAAAGGGGCTTCAAAAAGCCAAAACGATCTTGAAAAAAGAACACAACTGGAGACCTCCTACCTCTCAACTTTCAAACATACTACAAGGCTTCAGTAATCTTATAACATTTTTAAAAAGTAATACATCAAAAACGTTATTAAAAAAAACTAGAATTTTCTCCAAACTAAAGAAGAAATAACATCAATTTTATATAACCTTTTCTAGAAAATAGAAAGGGGAGGAGTTGTGTTTCTTTGGTAGTGTTAAAGTATCTGTACAAATCTTTTGATTTTCAAGACAGTACAAACTGTCAGATATAAGATGGATAAGATGAGAAATTCTTCTCATTTTACATGTGGGCTGATTTAATGACACATTGGCAATGTGGTGGTTCAAGATACACAAAATTAGGCTGTAAAAGGTACTGCAGCATCCTCCTAGCTCTTTGTTGGATCACATGCTCTTGGAAAAGTCAGCTGCCATGTCATAAAGATATGCAACCAGTCATATCGAGATACTCATGTATCAAGCAAGAGAGAAAAGTCCCATGCCAGCAGCCAGCAAGCAACAAATGGACAAGTGAAAGAGACACCTTGGAAGTCCTCCAGCCTCCATTAAGCTTTCAGATGATGGCAGCCCTAGCCAATATGTGAAATTCAACCTCAGGGAGGAACTCTTACCAGAACCACATAGCTAAGCTGCTCTAAAAATTTTTATCTTAGTTCTCTATTATCTCGAATCTCTATTTTGTTGTTATCTCATAAGATCATAAATGTTTGCCGTTCTAAGCCACCCACAGAAGGAGTTTTGCCTCATGCAGTCATTATATCCCCATACCTAGCTGAGTGACTAAAGAACCTTAGAGCAAGGAGAAAAGTCCACAGGATGTGTGTTACAGGAGTATCATACTTAGCTCTTCTTCACATTCACATTTTAGTATTTGCTCTTTAGAATATCCATGAAAGCCTATGTGCCCTACATTTGCTTGAATATGACTATGACTTAGTAAACAAGCAAAAACACTCTAGATTTCAGATGAAGAATATTCTGCAGGAGCTGTCTTTGCAAAAGACAATGGAAAGCAGTCTTGTTTGCCTGGACCATCATGCACTTTTCTTAAGGTATATAGTTTGAACTACCTTATGTCTTTTATTTTTACTCATCAGAACACCAGTTAAAGATGCAAGGATGGGAATCAATCTGAGACTCTCTTTAGGGTCACATATCCAGCCAAAAGTTAATTTACCACTTTTCTTTTGAGTGACTGGCAGAGACATTCTTTACACAAATTTGATTGACTAATGAATAAGTGTTGGTTTTCCAAATTTACTGAAATTATAAAAGCAATGCAAACCAACAACCTAGTTACAGTCATCAGGTTAGGAGTACAGTGCCTATCACCCCACTGGCTTCTTAGTTCTCGCCGTTGGCTATATTCTAGAGATCTTAAATTAGATGCATGTAAACTAGAACACAGAGACAAGGGGGAAGAGAGAGATCCTCAGAAGGGTCCAATAGTCTTTTGAGTCTGCAGCTGGGACTTTTCCTTGTATATTGCCTTTAATAGTTCCGAGGCATAAAAATAGTAAACTTCCAAAGCTCTGAGCATCAAAACTCTACTGCACCCTTCCCCCTCTCCTAAACACAAAAACACTAACAAACATCCACAACAATGATCAGAGTAAAACCAAGATCTTTCCCCCCGGCCTTGATGACTACTTGAATAGTTTATTTTGAAATGTCAAAGGCATTTTCAAAAATAGTTCTTTATATTTTTGTACCTGTCTTCCTGGTAACATAGAGCATATGTTTAGGCTCGTCTGAGATATCTAGCACAGAATAGTTTTTATAACAATTTACTATATAGGAAGTACAAATAAATAACTTTTAAAAGAAATTTCTCTAATGTACTTCCAGCAAACCGACATTTATTACAAGGTCTGGAGAAGAGACTCTCTCAAATACTTAATATCTAATTTTCTAACAACTGGGTGTTAGGAGATGAGCTTTTTAAAAAGAGATATTTAATAAAAGCAAGTATGTCTTGCCCTAGAACTTATAGCTGAAGGATCAATGCTTCTTGCAAAATTCTGTGGAATAGCAAAAAATTCAGACAACCTAAATATATTTGAAAATTAGTTTGAAGGAAACACATCAATCAATTCAATGATAATAATGGATTTGACATCATTCATATTAGAAAACATAGATATTTTATTAGTCACACATACTATCACTGATACTCCCCAAAGGACAACTTTTCAAGTAAAAGTTCAATTTCCTCCGGCGTTCCTAGCTGTTTCTACATTATTGATGTACTTGTGCATGAACTGAAAAGAAAACAGTGGTCAATAATTTTTAATATATTTAACTTTTATACCCAAATAGAAAATATATGTTTTTAAAAATAAAAATAATGTCATACAATATGCTTCTTACTTAGTATATTGGTATCAACTGATTACCTGAAAAATCTCTCAAATACATAGAATTGAAGAATAAGTGATTGGCATAACAACTATTTAATTTCAGTGACAAGCTACACATTTAAAAGTAGGTTATTTTTCCCGGGATACATATTATGAAATATAAATGAGGATTGATGGCAGCCTGAATTAAAAAGTCAATAATCCCCCAGAGAACACTTCAAGCCATTTGTTACAGTCATTTTTAGTTAGGAAGTGCACTCTATGAACTTGTCTTTCTTTCCTATTGGCAGTGCATAAAAAGAGAACCTCATGGAGAACACCAAAGGGTTTTCATATTGGATTTAGAATCCAATTTGTGTGCAGTATCATGAAAATCTTTAAACAAGGCTCCTGCTATTGTAAGCAAAAGGTGATTAAAAATAAGTGGCGCCATACTCTGAAAATTTCCTAATGATATCTAACGTCACTAAACTAACTCAGGAAGCATTTTAAAACCAGTTGGCTTTATTTGATAAAAGACTATCAAGTAAGGTCAAGTAATAACAATATCAAATAATATATCATGTGTGTTTAGGTACAAACATTTAAATAGTTGATATTATATACTATTCCATTTTATTCTGTAAGATATAACCAAGTAAGTTGCTGTCAGTTAAGATCAAAGAAATATAAGATGTAAATATAGGAATTTTATGCATGAATAAAATTTAAGAAAAGTATAAAATCTGATTTATTCTGAGTTTTAAGATAACAGTTTACAAATATTTAGTGAGCAATTTCTGCATGCAGCACATTGTGCTCAGTGACCTTCTCTCTCTCTTTCACTTGCTCTCTTTTATGTATGAAACTGTCGTGTGACTGCTCAGTTCAGGTTTTGAAATTAGCCAAATGGAAAATTGGAAAAAAAGTATTGTTGGCCTAAACTGTCTCATATGGTATTGATTATAAAATAAATGACCTCATAGAAATATATACTTAGAATCTAATATAATTTCTGAATTAGGCTTTTAGCAGTAAAATGTAAGGTATATTTGAAATATTTGAAAAGTTATAATTAAAAATGTAAAGACTAAAATGTCATTAGTGCATTTATAGTATTTTGGAAAGGCATTAATAATTCACTTGAAATAGATGTCACTTCTCAAGGAAGCTGAACTACTTGTTTTCTATCACCCAGTTAAAGTAAACAATATAACCATCTGACAAAATAAACTAATATAACACAATCATATTTAATGTATTTAACAGTTTATAGATCATGAACTGTAAATAATTAGATACTGTACATGGAGGACTAGTTGCTCTCAGAATACATACATAAGGCTCACTGCAGACTAGTTCTGCTCTTTAACTAGTTACAGAAATTAGAAATGAAAATGGGGTTCTGATCTGATACTAATAATATTAAGTTGAGAAACCAAAAAGGTAGATAAGCTAAAGAAAATAAAATATAATTAGTATAGTTATACTTTCTTAGATCTTTCTTTCACCAAACTTAGGGTTTTGTATGGAATCAGTTGTAAATATTTCTCAATTCAAAAACCAGGAAGTATTTAACAACAACAACAACAACAACAACAACAACAACAACAACAATAGCTATGGAACTGGGTGAAGGTTGTAGATATATTTCTTAAAGGTCCATAATAATTTTATTGTACTATAATAAATCAGTGCTTTTTATCAGTATTTGGATGGATCTAATATAAGTCTTTTAATATAATACTCCTTCTAATCAAAAATTAGAAAGGATCTAAAGGGAAAAAAAAGGTCTCTATAACACCAAAAACTGTTTCGTTTTTTTTCCATCCTTCAACTTTCATCCTGTGATCTTTCTTTAGGAATTCCTGTGCGACTGCCAGAAAGTATGGAAACAGCATAATCTGAATTCTTTAAGAGCCAGATTTGATTTTTAAAACATGTTAATTGTTGTTCAAGTACAGTTTTCTGCCTTTTACTCCCATCCCAGCCCACCCACTCAGCCCTCCCCACCTCCCTCTCGTTTCCACTCCCCCTTGTTTTTGTCCATGTGTCTTTTATACTTGTTCCTGTAATTCCTTCCCCCTTTATCCTGAAATTCCCTCCCCTCTGGTCACTGTCAGCCTGTTCTCTATTTCAGTGTCTTTGGTTTATTTTGCTTGTTTGTTTGTTTTGTTGATTAGGTTCCTGTTAAAGGTGAGATCATATGGTGTTTGAGAGTCAGGAGGTGGCGATCCCTGACCTAACACAATGACTTCACTCTAACTGAAAACAAAAATGAATTTAAGGTCAGTCATCAGGTCACAGGTGTATGTAAACAACTAAACACTGAGAGTTTTTTTTTTCCTTTTCTTGATGGTATTATCTTGTATTCTTTTGAAGGATTCTGTCACTGTTCTTCCACAAATTATCTGCACAGCTGCAACTGTGAGAAAAGGTTCTGAGAAAGCTTGAGGGTAAGAATATAAATGTGTCTGAAGTAGTACTGACTCACAGCAGCATCTGGATTGTTCTGTTTGTATTATGATTCCTTTGTCATTTAAGCAACTTTCCTATGAAAAATTACAGACTGGGTTTAATAAATATTTTAAATGTTACTGAGCTTGTCCAATGCCTTTTGTCTCTGACATTATTAAAGCCATCAATTTCTCTTTAACTTTGTCCCAAAGCAGTCTTTTTTATATTCATGACTTTCACACTGCCTCTTGTCAATATTACAGAACTCTCTGATCACATTATGCAGCCTTCATAAAAATGGAGAGGATGCAACAAATGTTGGAGGCAAAATATAAATTAACACCAACATCCTTATGGTCCTAAACTTTTGTGATGCTTTTATTTGGTTTTCCTATTTAGCTCATGGTATTGTAAAAACTCACAACTTTTTAAGCTCTTTTGAAAGGGACAGCAGTTCATCCTAGTTTAATTAACCTAGCTAGAGCTGTTCTGCAGATCCTTGTTTTTGGCTCTTTTAATCCTCAATTATGAAGTCTCAAAAGCCATCATTTTCAAAAATGCTCTCTGAATCAAAAAAGACAATATAACAAAGGCATTCAAGGTAATAATACAAAGGATGTTTCTCTAAATCTCTGGGGAGAAAATAAGAATTAATGGAATGAATCAATACATTAAAAAGCACCTGCATTTTAAATAAATAAAACTTTAGCAAATTGCAATACACTGTTATTTATTTAATTTATTTTCTATGTAAGTCTTGTCTAACAACTTTATAACCAACACATTTCCATCATTTCATTTTAGGTATTTCTCACAAATTGCACACAGCTAATTTTTTACCCAACTTTTCAATTTAACACAGAAACTAAACCCATATCAATTGTGAAAAATATATTTGTTTCAATATTTCCATATTATTTCATACTTTTAATGTATTATACACTGCTGCTGTTTCCTCTTTTTCACTTTTTCTTACTTTACACTGTATATTCCTTCTCCTTCCATTCTGCTGTTGTGAAATTTTTACTTTAATTGTTACAGGGAAACTTCGTTTCCAAATTATATCCAAGAACTGAAAAACAGCTGCTCCCAACCCAAGATACCGTCTCCATCCAAAATAGAGTTTTACAATTTCTTTGCTTACTCACTGCTTTTTGCTTCCCACATTCAATCCTAAACCTGAAGAAAAGTAAAACAGTGAGCAAAAATCTGACTCAGTCACACAGGGAAGTTGGGAGTCCCCCTATTTTCCTGGCCATCCTCGGCGTTAAATCTCAGAAATCCACACATTTTCCAAAGAAGCAAACATGTGGCTGTGAGGGCAGGTGGTCCAGTCTGGACCCGCACAGACCTGTGTGGTCCCTCCCACCACCTGCTACTTTCACTTCTCCTCTGTCAGTGTTACGGTATTACCCTCTGTCATGAAATCATTTTTGATTTGCATCTCACACCTTACACAAAACTTAACTCCAAAGGGTTGTAAACTTAAGTGCAGAATGCAAAACTGTGAAACTTTTGGGAAAACACACAAGAAATGTTTTCCATCATCTAAGGCTCAGCAAAAAAATTATTAGACTTGACCTCAAAAGCACTATCCTTAAAAGGAAAAATTTATAAGTGTACTGCACTGAAATTAAAAACTTTTGCTCTGGAAAAGACCCTGCAAAAAAGACTAAAAGACAAGCTACAGAGTGGAAGAAAATATTTATAAAACATATATGCAACAAAAAATAGTAACTAGGATATCTGAAGAAATAACAAAAGTCAGCAATCGCCCTGGCTGGTGTAGCTCAGTGGATTGAGTGCGGGACTGCAAACCAAAGGATCACAGTCAGGCATCACTCCCAGTCAGGGCACATGCCTGGATTGCAGGCCAGTTCCCATCAGGGGACCCATGAGAGGCAACCATACATTGATATTTCTCTCCCTCGCTCCTTCCTTTCCCCTCTAAAGATGAATAAATAAAATCTGAAGAAAAAACCCAACAACCAAAAAAAACTCAGCAATAAGATCAAGTAAGATAATTAGAAAATTGGCAAAAGATATGAGAAAACATTTTACTAAAGATGATATACAGATGGCAAATATTCACCTGAAAATATGTTTGGTATCACAACCATTAAATAAATGCAAATTAATATGATAAGACATCACTACACAACTATCAGAATAGCTAAGATGAAAATAGTGATAATGCCAAATGCTGGCAAGGATGAAAAGAAATTGAATTACTCATTTTATTACTAGTGATAATGTACAGACACTGTCAATTTTTTAAGAAAACTAAACAACCAACTACAACATGACTTAGCAATTAAATTCCCAAGCATATCCCAGAGAAATGAAAATTTAAGTTCACATAAAAATTTAAGTTCACACCTCTACATGAATATTTTTACAGCTTTATTTGCAATAGACAGCAACTGGAATCAGCCGAGATGTTCTTCAACAGGTAAATGGTTAAGCAAACCCTGGTGTAACCACATCAGGAACTACTATTTAGCAATTAAAAGGAAGAAACCATTGATTCACACAACATAGATGTTAAGTAGTTGGGTTAGCAGATAAGTAGTTAAGTAGATAGTTGTGCTAAGTGAAAAAACAAAAGCCAATTCCAAAAGGATACAATGTATTATTGCATTTATATTAAGTCTTGAAAAAATTATAAAAATAGAGAACATATTAGTAGTTGCTAGGGGTTACTAAGGGGGTGGGAAAAGGGGAAAAGTGAGTTTAAAATGTTAGGGATCTTTGTGGTGATGGACCTGTTCTGTATCTTGACTGTGCACTTCAGTATCCTGTCTCTTCATTTGTACTATAGTTTTCCAAGATGCTACCAATGACGGGACATGGGGAAAAGGTTAAAAGGATTTCTTTCCATAGTTTCTTGAAGCTGCATAAGAATCTACAGTTATCTCAAAATAAAAAGTTTAATGAAACTATTAATTCAAAAACACATTATATATTGCAGCAGTGGAGAATAGTCCACGCTAAGCAGTTCAAAGGAAGTCAGTCATCTGACTGGAACCACCCAAATGCCTTCCCAGCGTTCTCAGGCACCCCCTTGCTCCTGGGAGACCCCCTGCATCCTCCCAGCTCAGGCTCCCCATGATCCTCCTTCAGAATCTCACTGCTAAGGCGTGTCTCAACTGAACAGGAGTGTTTGTACGTGTGTGTGTGTTTGTTGGTTTGTGTTTCTTACCCTAGTGGTAGTTGCTGTCAGCAACTAATGTAGGTTACCTCTGAAGCTTATGCCGTGTTCTACTCAAAACTGCATGCTTTCTGAAGTTTATCTGCAAATAAGGTTGCCACCAACATTGATCATAATATGTAGCCAATTAAAAGACTAGAATTTGTCCATGGCTTGTCCCTCTAATTTATTAAAAACCCTTCTAAACAATCCACTATTTAACTATTTACCATAACACGTTTATTTTTTATTTTTCCTCAATTTTACCTCTTTTTTTCTTCCTTAGGTTTAGATTTTTAGTAACATTAAAAATA
>PVKM010011463.1:0-33205 GCA_004027735.1 Carollia perspicillata
TTGATTCCCCCACCCAGCACATGCCTGGGCTGGGGCCAGGTCCCTGGTTGAGGGCGTGTGAGAGATAGCCCATCGATGTTTCTCTAGTACATCGATGTTTCTCTCCCTCACTTTCTTCCTCCTTTCATCTCTTTCTAAAAAATAAATAAAGTCTTAAAAAAAATTGCCGGTGACATACATTAGGCTGAGATGAAGATGTAAATATTATTACTGCCCTGGCTGGTATAGCTCAGTGGATTGAGTGTGGGCCTAAGAACCAAAGGGTTGCCGGTTCGATTCCTGGTCAGGGCACATGCCTGGGTTGTGGGCCAGGTCCCCAAGTGCGGGGTATGACAGGCAACCAGACATCGATGTTTCTCTCCCTCTTTTCCTCCTTTCCTTCTCCTCTCTCTAAAAAATAAATAAGTAAAATCTTTAAAAAATATATTATAACTGAGGCTGTTTCTGACACCCTGGTTTTTCTTTCCTCTTAGGTGAGGCAGGCAACCAATCAGATTGTGATGAATTGTGCTGATATTGACATTATTACAGCTTCGTATGTACCAGAAGGAGATGAAGGTAAGAGCTGTTTTTCATTTTAACTTGTCCCTATTTGTGTGTGTATGATATGTGCAGGGTCAGGCAAAAGTTGGGGTTTACAGTTGTGATTATGTGAACAGAGTTTATTCGTGTATTATTTAGTAATTATTGTATTATTTATATGAACAACTGTAATCCCCACTACTTTTGCCCCACTCTGTATTTGTGTGTTCTTTTGTGTGTGTAAATATACATTTTTAGGTTGTTAAGATATCAGTGTTTGTTACTTGAAAAATAGAAAAATTCTTTAGATATTCATGGGAAATGTTTGAATAGTATAATTTGACTGTGCTATGAAATAGAGGAAATGTCACCATTTTAATTCTGCTTCAAACATTAAATTATTTCGTGATCTAGACAGATCATATTTCTTTAAATATAAAATGAATATAATATCATACATATAAATATAAAGCTTAAGACATATTTTAAAAATTAAGTAATTTGAACACAAAAGGTTTAACAAGAGGGCTTAGTTCATATGTGGTTTTCTTGAAGATTTTTTTTCCTCTTGAACTGTAGAGTAAGATTGAAATAAGTTTTACTCGTAACTGAGAGAAAAGTATTTGCTCTATGAGATCAAGTGTGAAAGTTAGAAGCTAGGTGATAGAGTTAGTCACAGGGGAAGAATAGTTTTAAAAGAAACATGTTATAGAATGTGTAGGAATTCATTGCATATCTTTAAAATGAGAACTATTTTAGACCTTGTAATTACAATAAGGATTAAATTTAGTAGTCAATTCTGTCATGAACTCATTTCTACATACGCTGCATTTCTAAAGTTATCAAGTTTGGCGTTAACTAACAGGTATAATAATATTGGAGCTCAATTGCTTTTAACTTTTGACTTCATCTTGACATTCCTTGTCAGAATGTTTTATTGGTTGGTCTCTATTACTCTGAAACTTGCTTTTAGAAACTTTTCTCACTTGACCCTGTCTGGTGTAGCTCAGTGGATTGAGCTTGGACCAGGGAACCAAAGGATCACTTGTTCGATTCCCAGTCAGGGCACATTGCCTGGGTTGCAGGCCAGGTCCCCATGGGGGGACGTGAGAGGCAACCACACATTGATGTTTCTCTCCCTCTCTTTCTCTCTCCCTTCCCTTCTCTCTAAAAATAAATAAATCTTTTTTTTTTTTTAAGAAAATCTTCTCATTTGATATAAAATAAGTTAAAAATTTGGCCTTTTTATTTACATTTTGTATTTCTGATTCCCTTCTCCTTTGCATTATACTGAAAAAAAAAGCGTACAAGTAACATTTTAAGGCCTGGCAATATTTATTTCATGAATTTTTCTTAAATTATCCATAGAAAGACAAAAAAATTAGTAGCAGTTGAGCATATTATTGCCAAGAAGTACTTATGTTCAATTGATTGTAAATGAGATCAAACTGCTCTGATTTTAAGTTAGAGGAGCAGGTCCTTCAAATGGATTTTGAATGCATGCCAACTTTTAACAAATTGTTTGGTAAATGAAAGAGAGATTATTTAATTTCTTTAACTGAAGGAACACAAAAGCACGTCGGCCAAGCATATCAAGGCCAGCCTTCTTCATTGTAGGCAGAGAACATTTAAGTTCAGTGTAGGGTTTTTAAACAGTGTCTAGTGTAGACAGACAGAGGTGGCAAGAGAGATGTGCACTGTCCAGCCGGCATGATTTCAGCTCAGGTTTGTTTTCTAACTTCTACTAAAATGTCGAGTAAGAATCCCAAGAACTTAGATGTTTTGAATACGCGTCACTGAATGGTGCCCAGCTTGTAATGATCTACATCTCGAGGAAGCAGTGTTAGTATTCTCACTAAGAGAGTCAGGAGAGAAATGAGAACTGAGAGGAAGTGAAGAAGATTTGGAGAGAATTCAGGTAAAACATTAAAATTTTTTAGATATATAAAATAGTTTCTTTAGAACTAGCTAAGGTACATTTCTCAGCCTGTTTCTCCTACTGCAACAGGAAAACCCTGGAGTCCTGTGTAGTAAGCCGATTTTATTTTAGAGTGTAAGAGAATGGAAGTTGTATGAATTTGGCATTTCAGGGTTTCAGTCAGAAACAAAGGTAGATTTGGCCTTGTATGTATATCTGTGTATGTCTCTACATAGACATATATAGCTTAATTTTGTTCTTGGACATAGTAGCATTTTTCGATTTTTATCTTATGAGAGAGCACAACAGGTTGTTTCTGTATAAACAAGTAGTTGTGAATTTGACTGGCAACTCCTTCCAGGGCTGTGTGCTGATGGCAGGGAACAAATGAGTCAATAGCAGAGGTACTATTTATCGACCCAGCTAATCTCATGTGGTACCTGTTAATACCGCCAAGTGCCTTCTGCAAGACTCATCGACATATCTGCAGCCACCAAACTTTGGTGTTTTAAGGTAAAATCAGAAAATTAGTTGAAGGCATAAAATTGTGCCTTCTTTGTGTAAGTTTTTTTTTTTTTAAGATTTTGTTTTATTTATCTCTAGAGGGGAAGGGAAGGAGAGAGGGAGAGAAACATCAATGTATGTTTGCCTCTTATGCGTCCCCTGCTGGGAACTGGCAAGCAACCCAGGCATGTGCCCTGACTGGGAATCGAACCGCTCTCCTTTGGTTCGCAGGCCCACGCTCAATCCACTGAGCTACACCAGCCAGGGCTATGTGTAAGTTTTTAATTGATGAAAAAGGCTGTCTTGTGATATGTGCAATAAGTAACCCAGAAAGATCTATTGGCATGTGTCTCTTTAAAGTAAGGCACTGCTGCTCTGGCTGGTGTGTTTCAGTGAACTGAGTGCTGGTCTGAGAACCAGGGGGTCTCTGGTTTGGTTCCCAGTCAGGACACATGCCTGGGTTGCAGGCCAGGTTCCTGGTGGGGGGAGTGCAAGAGGCAACCACACATTGATGTTTCTCTCCTGCACCCTTTCTTTCTCCCTCCCTTCCCCTCTAAAAATAAATCTTTTTAAAAAAATGTTAAAAATAAAGTAAGGCACTGCCTTTTAAACAGAAATAATTTATTCTAAAACTTATTTGAATACTTACTTCGTAATATTTTTAAAAATTAGAAATCAGTAAGAAAAACAGCTGAAAACTGTTTATTTTATTATTTTTAAGGTTTTATTTATTTACTTTTAGAGAGAGGGGAAGGGAGGGAGAAAGAGAGGGAAAGAAACATCTACCAGTTGCATCTCATAGGCTCCCAACTAAGGACCTGGCCTGCAACCCAGGCATGTGCTCTAACTGGGAATTGAACCTGTATGTGACCTTTTGGTTCACAGGCTGGTGCTCAATCCACTGAGTCAGCCCAGCCAGGGCTGAAAACTGGTTTGTTTGTTTTCACTGTTTTGCACTTCAAGGGTTGGCGAAATCACTAGCACTTAAGCATGTACAAGGAAAGTACCTCCCTACACAGTGCAGGGATTAGTATTGTCATCAGCTTCCGCAAGAGAAATACAAACTTTTGAGTGCCTGAACTCAGGTCCTGACAGGTGAAAAGACTTTTATCATTAATAGATGGCTTGGGCATAGAAATGATGACTTGAAAGTTTTGTACTAACTTTTCCCTTAGTATACTCTGCCAGGTATATATGTTTGTAGAATTGGCTGTGTAAGAAAATTTTTTTTCATCAGTGACATATTTCACACAAAATTCTAATATGTAGTTTCAGATCCAACAGCTTCACTTTGGTTTATCCATTTAAGGCATGTAAACTTCAACATGTTTATTCTTGAAGTAGGATTGTGTTTTTTAGTGTGTGCATACGTACATGTGTGTGTTTAACGAAAGGTTAAAATAGCTTAGTCAGAAGAAACATTGCCAAACAATAATTTAGAGCAAAACTATTAACTGGAGAAAAAGGAATGGTTCCTGACACTTGATCCTAAGCCTTCATCCAACTCTTAGTAATACATATTCGGTCATACAGTTACATGTGGGTTAATAATAACATTGATAAACCACCATCTCTTTTGCAATAGTGTTTCAAAATACATACATAACTGATTAAGTGCCAGCCCTCAAATCAGGGAGATTGAAAGAGAAGGGAAAATATCTATTTCTAATACAAAGGTATTGAAATATGATACAGAATTTCATAAGGAAATTTTAAATGAAAAGAACCTAAGTATAACTTAAATGCTAAGCTGGGAGAGTTAGTTGTTCAAATCAGTGCTTCTGAACTTCCCCTCTAAGAAATAATAGAAAACAATAGTGTTTTCTTGGTTTACTGGGTAGAAGAGGCTCACGTGAGGAAGGTGGCAGAGGTTGCTCATTGCTCAGGCCCTGTCTGCCTGACAAAGAGTCAAGGAGATTAACATCTTGGTAAACCTGTAATTCATATTTCAAATAGCAACAAAACACTGGGAAAGCTCCGCTGTAAATAGTTTCAAGTTACAGGAATTACCAGGAATCTTAGCTATCACATCTCTTATAATAAGATATAAAGCTGTTTATTTATGTTTATATATGTTATGTAAGTAATTTTATAAATTTATCATATTGTGTATTATATTTTATTTTATTTTTAGACAAAGGGGAAGGAAAGGAGAAAGACAGGGAGAGAAACATCAGTGTGTGGTTGCCTCTCACACACCCCCTACTGGGGACTTGGCCTGCAACCAGGCATGTGCCCCAACTGGAAATGGAACCAGCAACCCTTTGGTTTACAGCCCACACTCTCAATCCACTGAGCCACACCAGCCAGGGCTATTTTATTTTTTTAAAAGATTTTTTTAAATTTGCTTTTAGAGAGACGGGAAGGGAGGGAGAAAAAGAAGGAGAGATGTGTGTGAGAGTTATATTGATCAGTTTCTTCTCCCACACCCCCAGTTGGGTGCCTGGCCTGAAACCCAGGCATGTACCTCCCAGTGACTTTTCAGTTCACAGGCCAGTGCTCAATCCACTGAGCCAGACTAGCCCCAGCTATTTATGTATTTTATTTTTAAAATTTTTAATAAAGATTTTATTTATTTATCTTTAGAGGGGAAGGGAAGGAGAGAGAGAGAGAACTATCAGTGTATGGTTGCCTCTCATGCATCCCCTGCTGGGACCTGGCCTGCAACCCAGGCACGTGCCCTGACTGGGAATCGAACTGCAATCCTTTGGTTCACAGGCCCGCGCTCAGTCCACTGAGCTACACCAGCCAGGGCTTGTATTTTATTTTTTGTGCCTTCTCTTTTTGCCCTTAATCCTCATATCTTTGTCAATTTTATTAGCCTTTTCAAACAACCAACTTATTTTAGTTTTAAAATGATTTTTATTTTTCAATTACCATTGCCATACAATATTATATTAGTTTCAGGTGTACAGCACACTGATTAGACATTTATGTAACATGAAGTAATCACCCCAATAAATCTAGTTCACATCTGCTACTATATATAGTTATTACAGTATTATTGCTTGTATTTCCTGTGCCGTATTTCACATCTCCATGACTCCTTTGTAACTGCCAATTTGTATTTCTTAATCCCTTCATCATTTTCACCCATACCCCTAACCTCCGTGAAACCTGGCAACCATCAAAACATTCTCTGTTTCTATGAATTTATTTCTCTTTTGTTTGTTCATTTATTTTGTTTTTTAGATTACACATATAAACGAAATCATATGGCATTTTCCTTTCTGTCTGACTTATTTCACTCAGCACACCTGCTAGGTCCATCCTTGTTGCAGATGGTAAAATTTCATTAATTTTTATGCCTATGTGCACTCTTCCTCTTAATCCATTCATCTATTGATGGACCATTTGGTGGTTTCCATATTTTGGCTATTGTAAATAATGCTGCAGTGAACATACAGATGCATATGTCTTTTCAAGTTAGTGTTTTCGGTTTCTTTGGATAAATATCCAGAAGTGGAATTGCTGGTCCTTCTTTGTCTCTTGTTATAGTCTTTGTTTTAAAGTCTATTTTGTCTCGTCGTACAAGTATTGCTACCCCAGCTTTTGTTTTTGGTTTCCATTTTCATGAAATATGTTTTTCCATCCCTTTATTTTCAGTCTGTATGTTTCTTTGAGCTCAAAAGAGCCTCTTGTAGACAGCATATGTAAGGGTCTTGTTTTCTTACTCACTTCTCCACCCTATGTCTTTTGATTGGAGCATTTAACGCACTTACATTTGAAGTAATTGTGGATCCCTGGCTGGTGTGGCTCAGTTGGTTAGGTGTTGTCCCGCAAAGCAAAAGGTTGCCCTTTCAATCCCTGGTTACGGCACATGCCTGGGTTCAGTCCCCAGTTGGGGCACAAACGAGAGGCAACCAGTGAATGTTTCTCTTCCTTTCTCCCTCCCTTCCCCTCTCTCTAAGAAAATAAATAAAACTTTATATTTAAAAAATAAAAAAAGAAAGAAATGTTAAAGGGTCTTCTTTAAGAAGAAGGAAAAGACCAAAATATGTAAATAATAAAATGGCAATAAATATCTATCAACAATTACTTTAAATGACTGAAAGTAAAGGGACAGCATGAATGGGCCTAGAGGGTATAATGCCAAGTTAAGTAAGACAGAGAAAGATAAATATGATTTCACTTATATGTGGAATCTAAAGAACAATATAAACAAACAAAATAGAAAAGACTCATATACAGAACAGACAGTGCTGACAGAGGAGAGAGGTATTGGAGGCTGGGTGAAAAAGGTGAAGGGATTAAGAAGCACAAATTGGTAGTTGCAAAACAGTAATGGTACTGCAAAAGGAATATAGTCGATAATATTATAATAACTGTGTATGGTGCCAGGTGAGTGCTGGAGATATTGGGGGAAATTTGTAAACTTTATGATTGTCTTACCACTGTGCTGTACACCTGGGACTAATACAATATAATACTGAATGTAAACTATAATTGAAAAATAAAATTTTTAAAAAAGGATTTCACACCCTGCCTGGTGTAACTCAGTGGATTGGACACGGGGCTGTGAACCAAAGAATTGTGGTTTGATTCCCAGTCAGGGCACATGCCTGGGTTGCAGGCCAGTTCCCAGCGGGAGATGCATGAGAGGCAACCATACATTGATGTTTCTCTCCCTCTCTCCTTCCCTTCCCCTCTAAAGATAAATAAATAAATTAAATAAAATAAAAAGGGTTTCTCTAAGAAGAAAAAAGGAGAGAAAGATAAAAATATGAATAATAAAATGGCAATAACTGTATTTCTATCAACAATTACTTTATTTTTAAGATTTTATTATTTTTAGAGACAGGGAAAGGGAGGGAGAAAGAAAGGGAGAGAAACATCGCTGTGTGAGAGATACGTTGAAGCTCCCCCCAAACTGGGGCAAGGAGATCCTTTCACATTTCCCGTAATACCTGTTTGGTGGTGATAAACTCCTTTACCTTTTTCTTGTCTGGGAAGCTCTTTATCTGTCTTGATTCTAAATATAGCCTTGTTGGGTAGAATAGTCTTGGTTGTAGGTCCTTGCTTTTCATCACTTTGAATATTTCATGCCAATCCCTTCTAGCCTGCAAAGTTTCTGTTGGGAAATCAGCTGGAAGTCTTATAGGAGCACCTTTATAGGTAACTTTCTCTTGCTGCTTTTAAAATTCTCTGTCTTTAATCTTTGGTATTTTAATTATCATGTGCCTTGATGTGGGCCTCTATGGGTTCATTTTGTTTTGGACTCTGTGCTTCCTAGATTTGTATGTCTATTTTCTTCACCAGGTCAGGATAGTTTGGGTATTTTTCTTTTTAATCCTCACCCAAGCACATGCTTATTGATTTTAGAGGGAGAGAAACATCAGTGTGAGAGAAAAACATTGATCAGCTGGCTGCCTCCCTCCCGCATGCACCCCAACAAGGTACCAAACCCACAACCCAAGCATGTGCCCTGACTGGGTATTGAACCTGTGACCCCTGGGTTTATGGGATGATGGTCCAACCAACTGAGCCACACTGACCTTGGCAGGAGAGTTTCCATCATCATTTTTTTCAGATCGATTTTCAGTTCCATGCTCGCTACCTCTTCTCCTTTTGGCTAATGAATGTTAGTGTGCTTGAAGTTGTCCCAGAGGCTCCTTAAACTGTCTTCATTCCTTTTTTTTTTTTCTTTTTTCTTTCTGATGGGTGTTTTCTTATGTTCCAATTTGCTGAGTTGATCTTCTGCGTATATATTCTACTGTTGATTCCCTGCGTATATATTCTACTTGAGCTGGACTTGAAGGTTTCCAAGGCAGGCAAACTGTGAACCAAGACCACTTATTCAGTTATTGTATTCTTCATTTTTGGTTGGTTCTTTTTTATGTTTTCTATCTCTGTTTTTATGTTTCCTATCTTTTCATTGAAATTCTCACTGAGATCATCGAATATTCTCATAACCAATGTTTTGAACTCTGTATCTGGTAGATTTTCTACCTGCATTCTGTTTAGTTCTTTGTCTGGAGTTTTGTTCTGTTCTTGTATTTAAGACATGTTTCTTTGTCTCCTCATTTTGGCTGCTTCCCTGTGTTTGTTTCTGTGTGTTAGGTAGAGCTGTTATGTCTCCTGGTCTTGGCAGAGGGCCTTATGTAATAGGTGTCTTGTGCTTTGTGGTGCAGTCTCCCAGGTCACCTAAGCTGGGTGCCTCAGGTACACCACCACCCCTCTGTGGTCTCTGTGCACCTCCCATTGTACTAGAGTCTTGATTGCTGTTGGCACATCATTGGGAAGGATTTACCCCCAGGTAGATTGGCTGTGAGGACTGGCTGTGACCACAGCAGAGGATCTGCTGTACAGGGGTCAACTTCATGGAGCAGGACTTACTTTGATGAAGCTCTGGTGCCCCCTGACTCCGCCCCTTGAGTGTGTTGCTCATGTAGGTGGTTGGGTAGTGCTTCAATGTAGTCTGTTCACTGGCTTTGGGGCCTCCTGGGAAATGCAGACCGAGGTCAGCTACCACCTGTGTCCTACCCAGGGCCACCTGGCCTGAGCTACAAAGCAGTCTGAAGATGGTTGCTACTTGAGCTGGACTTGAAGGTTTCCAAGGCAGGCAAACTGTGAACCAAGACCACTTAGCAAGAGTGGAACACTGAGGCCGAATTCTGCTTCTTAGAGATTATAGAAAAGTCCATACCATGAGTCTAGACAGAGTGTATGGAAAAGCCTCTGGAAAGGGCTTGGTTGGGCCTGCAAGTTGGGTGAGGTGGGGTCTCAGAGAATCACCAGAGTGGGGCAAAGAGTATTAGCCTGGTTGATGGAAACCCAGATATGGTGACTACCTGCTGGCTCTGCAGGGGGAGGGCTCAGCAAAAGGAGCAATAGCCTGTGTGAACACTTCTGTCTGGGAGAAAGCTGCCCTTCCAGTCCTCACCCTGATGCCAGACAATTCAGTTCCTTCTTGTATGTGTGTATCTGGCACCTTTAGAACTGGTGCCCCAGCACTGGAACTCAGAGGCAGTGAGTCGGTCCGTGAGTAAGTCGGCATGGTCCTTTTAAGAGGAATGTCTGACTTCGGTAACCCTCCATCTCACTCAAACATAATCCCCCTGGCTTTTCACAGCCAGAAGTTATGGGGACTTCTCTTTCTGGCACTGAGACCCCTCGTTTCTTAGGGGGGACCTCTGTACCCAAGATATTCCTCTCTGTTTTTAACTGCCACACTTCTGTTTGGGACCAACCTGTTTCTTGTCTCTGCCCCTCCTACCAGTCTCAGTGTGGCTTCTTCAATTCCATAGTTGTAGGACTTCCATTCAGCCAGATTTCAGGCGGTTCTGAATGATGGTTGTTCTGTAGTTTAGTTGTGATTTTCATCATGCTTTTTATTTGTTTGTTTGTTTGTTTGTTTGTTTGTTTTTTGAGAGAGAGAAAGAGACATCGATGTGATGGAAACATCAATTGGTTGCCACTGGTACCTGCCCTGACAAGGGATTGAACCACAACCTAGTTGTGTGCCCTGACCAGGGATTGACCCCACAACCTTTTGGCACGCAGGATGACACTCCAACCAACTGATCCACCCGACCAGGGCCAGTTGTAATTTTGATGTGGTTGTGGGATGATGCATTTACCTCCTTCACCGCCTTGACCAGGAACCTTGAAGAAGCCCCTTTAACATTTCTTGTAATACTGGTTTGGTGACGATTAACTCCTTTAGCTTTTTCTTGTCTCGGAAGCTTTTTATCTGTCCTTGAATGCAACTTTAGATTTTTAAGTCCTCAATTGAATGCTTATTTCATTTCCTTAGTTTCTGCTGTTTATTATTTCCTTCTACTTTCTTTGGATTTGTTTTCAATTTTTATTTTTTTTCTTCTAGTATATTTATTTAAAGCTATAAATTTTCCTCCTAAAAATGTATTGCTTTAAGCTGCATCCCAGACATTTTTTTCATTTGTTTGGGAGGAAAAATTCTGCTGGTAGTGACTGTTAACTGCTGTTACTACTGCTGCTGCTGCTGCTCTTCCTTCGCCTCTGCCTCCTGTTTGTCTTCTTTTCTTTTTTTCTTTTTTTGTTCTCACCCAACGACATGTCTGTCGATTTTAGAGAGAAGGGACAGGAGGGGGAGAAACATCTTTGCAAGAGAGAAACATCAATAGGTTGCCTCGCACTCGTGTCTTGACAGGAGGGTGAGGGGACCAAATCCATAAATCTGACTGAAGCGAACCCATGACCTTTGGTTTACAGGATGACACTCCCACTGACTGAGCCACTCCAGTCAGGGCTCTTTTTTTTTTAATAGGCACATGAAGGTATATGCACTATTGACATAGAACCTATAAATACAATATGGGATAATACACATGCATCACACCTACATTTCCTCATGCCCCTTTGTAATCCATTCCTACTCTTCTCCCCTATCCTCAGGCAACCACTGATCTACTTCCACCTTTTTTTTATATGAAGTAGTTTTTATCATTTTATTCATAGTATTTCCTGATCTTTGACCCATGGAATGTTTAGATGTACCTGGAGGTTTTCTAGTTTTAATTGTATTATGGTCAGTGAACACAGTACATGATTTTAATACTTTAGACTTTAAGACTTGCTTTATGGCTCCAGATATAGGAAATTTTTTAAACGTTTGCATATGTTTGAAAAGAGTATGATTCTGTAGCTACTGGATATAATATTTTGTATATGTATTATTAAATCATGTTTATTAATTTTGCTTAAATCTTTATTTTTACTGATTTTTCCCTTTTTAAAAAAGATTTTATTTATTTATTTTTTAGAGAAGGGCAGGGAGGGAGAAAGAGGGAGCGAAACATCAATGTGCGGTTGCCTTTCGTGTGTCCCCCGCCAGAGACCTGGCCCACAACCCAGGCATGTGCCCTGACTGGGAATCAAACTGGTGACTCTTTGGTTTGCAGGCCGGCACTCAACCACTTAGCCGTGCTAGTCAGGGCTGCATGTCATATTTTTTCATCTTTACTTTCATGCATTCCAAATCTGTATGTTTTAGGTATATCTCATGTAACTAGCTCATTGTACTTTTTTCCTTTATTGTTCCATTCTGAAAATCTTTTTTTTTTTTTTCTAAATAAAGCCTTTAATCCACCTACATTAATGTAATTACTGTTGTTTGGCTTTAAATCTACCTTTTTTTTTTTTATGGCCGAAGTGAGAGCTTTACCGTAAGCAATTCTGGAATCTTTTATTTTTTATCTGCCCAAAATAGATCGATCCAAGTAATAGAAGAATCACATGTGCTGTAAAATGGAATCTAGTAATACAATACTTGATCGTTTCAATTTAAAAACTGTTATTCTTTTGTTTTTCTATTTTCATTTTTTACTAGTTCGAAGCTTTTTTGTGCATTCGTAAAAAGTTAGCTTTAGTAAACCTTTATAGAGATGGTCTTGGATCACAGTAACTCAGACTTGTGATAATGCTGTTTTATATTAGTCAGAAAGGTACATTCTATTTATGTATGTATGTATTTAAAAATGGTCCCCTCTCGTGGGCAAACCTATTCCAGGGTTCCCTGCCCTTCACACACAAAAAGAGAATTCTCCCTGACCATTCTCCATTCTCAGGGATGGGTTGCATTACCACACTAGAGAAAGGTACATTCCTTTGCATTGAGGTGGTTCTTGACTTTCTTATAGGCTAAGTATAATTTTAGGGGATCAGAGCAAAGATCTTGTTTTTGCCAGCAAAAGTTGTTGTTCCAGTAGATAGTTCATCAATATTGTGTATATACCAGGTCTTGAGATTCTGTTCAAATTCAGGAGCTAGCTTATGCTAGTAGAGAGAATTTTGGCAATAGGAGTAGGAAGGGTACTGAGTTCTGGTCCTGCTGTGTGACTTCAGGCAAGTCACCTACTTTATATACCTCATTTTCTTCATCCGTGAAATGAGAGGTAATAGATTCAAGTTCTTTTAAAACCTGAAATTATAGTTTCTTATTGGTTTTGTAAAGATTTGGGCCCTGGCTGGCGTGGCTCAGTGGATTGAGCATGGGTCTGTGAAGCAAAGGGTCGCCGGTTCGATTCCCAGTCAGGGCACATGCCTGGGTCACAGGCCAGGTCCCCAGTCGGGGACACATGAGAGGCTACCACACGTGAATGTTTCTCTCCCACTCTTTCTCCTTCCCTTCCCCTCTCTCTGCAAATAAATAAATAAAAATGTTTAAAAAAAGATTTGGCTTTATAAAGACACTTGAACCATAATGATATTAGAAACATTAGAAATTCAATCTTTGGATAATTCATAAAAAAAAATAATGAATTGTGAGCATCTTGTCTGGCTCATAAAATGTTATTAAATCTGAATCACTGTTACCTGTATCAAACCAAGCCTGTGGCTGATGAGACTACCTCTTTCTTTTAATAACAGTTTTATCTAGATATAATTCACATCCCATACAACACATTCATTTAAAGTGTATAGTTCAGTGGTTTTTAGTATGTTTAGAGTTGTGCAATTATCACCAGAATCACTTTTAGAGCATTTTCATCATACCTAAAGAAAAGCACCTGTGACCAGTCACTTCCCATTTCCCTTCAATCACTAGTGTGTCAGCCCTAGGCAACCACTCATCTATGTTTTTATCTCTATGGATTTGCCTATTCTGGACATTTCTTAAAAATATGTGGCCTTTTGTGTGTTTGTTTCTTTTTTTATGTAGCATAATGTTTTCAGTGGGTATCCATATTGTAGCGTATATCAGCACTTCATTTCTTTTGTTGTCAGATAATATTTTGTTGTATACCACATTTGCCCTGTTCTATCAATTGGTGGACATTCAGGTTGTTTCCACTTTGGTTATTACGAATAATGCTACTAAGAACATTTCTGTCAATATAGGTATTCCTTTCTCTTGAATGTATACCTAAGTGTGGAATTGCTGAGTCAGATTGATAACTTTATATTTGATCTTTTGAGGAATTGCCAGACTGTTTTCCAAAGCAGCTGTACTTCACATTACCATCAAGCAATGTGTGAGGGTTCCAATTTGTCTACATCCTCCCTTATACTTACTATGATCTTTTTATTACTACTATTATTTATTAGTATTTTCATACTAGTGGTTGTGAGATGGTATCTCACTATGGTTTTGACTTGCATTTCCCTGAAAGTTAATGATGTTGAACATCTCCTGTGTTTATTAAGGCTACCTCTTTGACTGCTGATTTTCATGTGGGATGCGGTTATAAAATGATTAGAAATTAATCTGTTTAGCTTTTTCCCTGAAGTGTCAATTAAGTTTTCTGAAGTTGCAGTCAAATAAGCAGTCTCTTCTCACTCCTGGTAGAGAGTAAATGGTGGTCTTAATTTAACCCACACAACTGTTTTCACCTTTTTATTTCTGTAAAATATATAAAGAATTTTACTGGAAGTTAGTATGATTTATGTCTTAGAATTGTTAACCTTTCTTTGGGTGGGGAATAGAACGTTCATTGATATATCTCTAACACTGAAAACTCATCAGTTTTCTCTGTCTTCAAATGTTTATGAGTAAGACTGAAACATAGACAGCAATATTGACACACAGAGGTAAGAATGAAGCAGTCCTGAGAATCTGGTAGAAAACCTTTTCACATTTATAAGCCGCGTTTCCTTTGTATCATAAAGTTTTGTGAATTAATATAATAGGAAGTATAGGGATTGTTTTTAAGGAGCATATTTAACATAGTCACATTATATCCTTAAATAGGTTAGTTTGAAATGACACTTTTATAAGTAGGAATTTAATTTATTTAACTAAGAATATTTGGTTTCAGTAGAGATTTTGCTCTTGAAATGTTAATTGCTGTAGTCTACATTTGACCTTATTAGTTTGGTTAGATTTATTGTAAATTATTTTTCCGTTCCAGAAATACATGCTACAGGATTTAATTATCAGAATGAAGATGAAAAAGTCACCTTATCTTTTCCTAGTACTCTCCAACCAGGTAAGAGACAAGGCTTTTGTAAAGTTTCATGATGAATAATGGCATCTTACTTCTTCCTCTGAAGAAATATTGTATGCTACGTTTTCCCCTCATGGTTTTTTTTTAGTTTTTTATTGATTTGAGAGAGAGAGAGAGAGAGAGAGAGAAACAGCTATTTTGTTATTCCACTTATATTTATGCATTCATTGGTTAATTCTTGTATGTGCCCTAACCGCAGATCAAATCCACAACCTCGACGTATCGGGATGACATTCTGACCAACTGAGCCACTGGCCAGGGCCTCCCCTCATGTTTTAACCAGATTTAAGTCAGGTTCAGTGCAACTTTTAGACCACCAAGAAATAAAAAGAGAGAGAAAGAAAAGACCTAAAACTCATCCTCATTCTACCCTAGAACATAATGCATTGTTTTTCACCTTTTCAGTCTCAGCTTTTAAAAAATACATTTATCAATTTAATTAACCAATGTCATCCCAATAAATATAATTTAAAAAATACATTTACCTAGCTCTGTCTTTTACTAATTGAATCCAAATCTTTAAGATGAATATCCCACAGATGTTTTGATATACAACTAGAGCCTAGATAAATATGCTAGCAAGGGCATGGAAGGAAAGATTTATTGATACGTTGTTATTATTAGTTATAAAACACAAAGAAAATAGAACACTTTCCAAGCTTAATATAGGAAGAAAAATTATATACCAATCTATTGGTAAAGCACTAAGATTTTGATTGATGAGCAAATGTAAAGCAACAGATAGTTTATATGAAAGAAAATACAAATGTCTGATAAACATGTGAAGAGATACTCAGTTTCCTAGTAACGAGAAATATCAAAACACTTACTGATATACTAGTTTTTGCCTGTCCTATAAGGATTCTTGATGTTGTGGCTGCCTTGATGTACTTGGTGGGAGTATAAATCCATACAATTTATTTAGAAGCAGTCTGGCAGCATGTATCAAAAGAATTTAACATGTTTATGTCTTTTGACCTAGCGATTCCAGTAATAGGAATATATCCTAAAGAAAAATCGTAAATACAGGAAAGGCTTTATGCCTGGAAATGACTCCTGAGACATTACTTAATGTAGAAAAAAATGGAATTAATGTGTTTGTCCAACACTAAGGAAATAATTAAGCTATGACATGTCTGTATGGTAGAATATATATAGCAATTAAAAGTGAGGTTTGTGAATTTTTAACACTGTAAAGTGCTTATTATAATATAAAATTAAAAAGCAGAATACAGAATTACATATTCAGGGTGATGAATCATATCTCTGAAATGGTACAAATAAAATTGTGTGTCTAGTTGTTGACATAATTGGAGATTTTTTATTCTTATTTATACCTTTCTCTGGTTCCCATAATTTTTAAACTGAGAATATATTACCTTAATATAAAAGTATTTTTAGAGAAAATTTTAATTGGCCAAGTTATCTTTTATTCAGGGCTCTTAATGACCTTTCATTATGCTTTTTTCTCGCTAAGATTTTTTTATATGACATTATAGAGGCAAATGTTTTGCCATGAACGTGTGTTAACACCGAAAAATAAAACAAAAATTGAGATTCCCTCTCTCTGACCTTTCACTTACATTGTCTGGTGAATCCTTTTAGAAATATTCTGTGTGTGTGTGTATATATAAGTATATGTGTATATTTTAACCCCAAAATGGGATCACAAATCTCAGTGGCTTACCACAAATATTTTTTGCTTATGCAGTGAGCAGCTACGACTGGTAGCATGCTGTTCTCTCACATGGCAGAGGTCAGAGGAGTTCAGGGATGAGGATAGAGCCAAAGCACAAAGACATTTGAAGCTTCTGCATGGATGGTGTATATGATGTCCATTCACATTTTCTTTTTTTTTTTAAAGATTTTATTTATTTATTTTTAGAGCGGAGAAGGGAGGCAGAACAAGAGAAAGAGAAACATCAGTGTGTGGTTGCCTCTAGTGTGCCCACCACCACGGACCTGGACCAAAACCCAGGCACGTGCCCTGACTGGGAATCAAACCGGCTACTCTTTGGTTCCCAGGCTGGCACTCAGTGCACTGAACCGCACCAGCTGGGGCTCATTCACATTTTCTTCATCAAAGCAAGTAGCATGTCCAAGTCTAAAGTCACTGGGGCAACAATCACCAGACATTTGATAAAACTTCTAATATGAAAGATAGAACAAAAAGCAAAATAATAGGTGTAATAGAAGTATAGGAACTTGGGAGAAGCAAAAACAAATGAAATTCTCAGAAAAACCAAGTGAATTAATATCCTTAGATATTATTAATATTATATTCATTAAACAAGGAAAGGGCACAATACATTCAAACAGAAAGAATAAGAGCAAGAAGTCTTTTGGAAATTATAGTATAATAGAAATAAAAAATCCAGTAGAAGTTTTGGAAGATGAAATAGGGAAATCTTCCAAAAAGTAGGGAGATTTGAGGACCAGTCTAGCAGATCCAACAATTGAAAAAGAGAGGACAGAGAAAATGGGAAGAGGAAATTATTAAAGACACAAAACCAAGAAATTTCTTTGAACTGATAGGACAGGAACCTTCAGTCTGAAAAGATACAACATTGAGATGGACTAACCCAATAAATGTAAAAAGTCGTACACCAAAGCAAATTTTAGAACTTTCAGGGATAAAGTGAGGCTCTCAAACAGTTTCTACCCCATGTGAAGGGCTTGGGAGGAATAAGGGAAGGCTAGCAGATTACCTTCAAAGTTTGGGGTTCGAAATAGCAGTAGACTTACTACCATCAGGAACAATAGAAACTAGACTCTAATGAAGCCATTCCTCCAAAATTATGAGAATGTGGTTTTCAACCTAGAATGCCATGCTTATCCAGACTGAATTTAAGAGGTACAGTACATATATTTTCAGATTTGTAAGGGCAGAAAATACTTAATTCTTTTTAAAAGATGTAGGAGCCCTGGCTGGTGTAGCTCAGTGCATTGAGCGCGGGTTGCAAACCAAAGGATCGCTGGTCCCATTCCCAGTCAGGTCACATGCCTGGTTTGCGGGCTGGGTCCCCAGTGGAGAGTTTTGTGGGGCGAGGCAGTTCATGAGAGGCAACCACACATTGATATTTCTCTCCCTTGTGTTGTCCTTTCCTTCCCCTCTCTCTCAAAAAATAAATAAATAAAACCTTTAAAAAAAGACTTCCTTTAAAAAAAAAGATGTAGGAGTGGGAGATGTAATTTAACCAAAAAACTTCACTTTCAATAGTAAGAAGAAAGTAATGCATAAAATTGAACAATGAAGCCTCGGCTGGTGTGGCTCAGGGGATTGAACATTGGCCTGTGAACCAAAGAGTTGCTGGGTCTATTCCCAGTCAGGGCACAATCCTGGGTTGCAGGCCTGGTCCCTGATGACTGGTGTGCAAGAGGCAACCACACATTGATGTTTCTCTCTCTCTTTTCCCCTCTCTCTAAAGATAAATAAATAAAATATTTTTTTTAAAAAGCTGTCTTTAAAAAAACTGAACAATGAAGAAATAGCTATATAAACAATATATTTAGATATCAGAGTTGCTACTCTGGGCAGTGTTGAGGAGTTAGGGTACCATTGGGCGGGAACCTGCAGGTTATATATGTAAGCCTGTAGTACTGTGAGTTATAAGCTATGATTTCTTTGATAGATACAAAATAAAATCTTTAGAAATTTTAAATCTATATCATTGTATACTACATTGTCTGTTCACATTGTGAAAAGATTAAAGTCAGTAGCAAAAGAGAAACAAAATTGCTTCTCATATTTGAAAAAATTAAATCTCTGAAAATTAATGAGTCAAAGAAGACTTGTTATGGAAATTAGAAAATTTTTAGAACTGAGTAATGAAATTATTATATACCAAAACATGTGGGACGGAGGTAAAACATTACTCAGAGTGGATACTTAGCTAAGAATGACTAAAAATTAGTTAGCTTAGCATCAAGATCAAAGACAGATAAAGAACAGGTAACTTCAAGAAAGTAGAAGGAAGATTTAAAAGCAGAAATTAATGAAATAAAAAGTGAAGAGAGAAGCAAAAATATTTAAAAACTGGTTTATAAAATAGTCCAAGAAGATACCTAAACCTGAGGTGTATTTTTTTAAAAAAAAAGATACCATAGATTCAGTTCAGCATTAGGAAATATGACAGCGCCATTTATTAAATTAAAGAAATTAAAGGTGCTGTATTTATCAAAAGAAGCCAGAATGCATTTATTAGAATTTACTGGGTAAGAATAGACAAACTCCCTGATGATATGTGTGTGTGTATAAGTGCATGCGTATATATGCGTATGTGTATAATGTATGTGTGTATCTATCGCATGCTTAATCTGTCAGGTACTGGCAGATGTGCATCACAAATCCTGACTTATTTAAATCCTTTTTGAGATGTAATCTCTTTAGTCCACTTGATAGATAAAGAAACTAAGGCACAGAAATGGTTTAAATAACTTAAATAACTTGCCCAAGGTCCGAAGCTAGTAAATGGCAGAGCCTGGATCTAAACTCAAGCACTGTATAATACATGGGCGTGGTTTGAAACTCAAATGCTGTACAGTGAAAATTTGTTTGCCATGATATCCCTGTCTTCATCTCTCAGCACCACTCCTCAGATGCAATCAGTTTCCTCTATATCCTTTCAAAACTATAGCATGCTTTTATAAGCATTTGTGTACATACTGTTTAAAAACACAGAAAGCATGTCACACATAGTATTCCAGGAACAAGTCAGGAAAAGTTGTGACCTTTAGTATACTATAATTTGACAGAGTTTTGGAGATTTCTAGCTAATATAACAATATAAATAAGTAACTGATGTAAGTTAGAATTTTAAAAGTATCTTATTTGTAGATGTTCCTATAGTGAATTATTGAATATCTATAAATGTTTGTTTAAAATCATTAGCTTTTGCATTTTCCCAAGATTCTCTCAAAGTTACCCAGTCATTCTTTGCTTTAAGAATGACGTCCTTACTTTCTCAAAATTTTACAGGTTGTACAGTCTATTTTCTGGTAATGGAGTAAATATTGAATATTTATTAGGAGGACATTAGTAACCTTTATGTTTAGCCTCATCAAACTTAATAGCCATGTCAACTGTGATATTGCTGAGTAAAACATCTTTTCTGAAATTGGCACCATTGTAGGATAGTGGTTAAGTTGCCATAATCTTTGTAAGACCTAACAACCTCAGAATCCGTGGTTAAGGACCCTGTAGAGTGGCATTTCTGTGGAGAAACACTGGAAGATATTAACATTTTGAAGAGTGAAAAAGAGGGTCATAAGGAACAGTGACACAAGGCAAAAAGACCTTTACTCCCTGTTTGAATAGTCTGTCTTTGATTTTATAACATTTAGTAACTCATTAAATATTTTTAAAAATATTTCAGGATCTACCTCAGCTTTTACAACAATTATACTCTCCTAAATGTTAAACAAAATTTTTTGGTGGAAGTCCCAATTTTTCAGTTGTTTAATTTATAAATGAGCTCATTGTATGTTTTTAAAAGGTTACCATCCCAAGCAGACAAATACTGAATATTGAAATATCGTATATAATTTGAGGAAGCACTGTAAATTAAATGTATAAATAGGTATAAAAGTAGATGACCTGGCAATCAGTTCTTCAATGTGGTGTAAATTTGATAAATGAAATTAAGAAGTCCTTTTTTCTTTTGTTCTTGCCCTAAAATTCTACTATATGAATAGTAAATACTTTGTAATTAGTATTGTACAATGTGACACTACATTTATTAATGATTTTTTAAAAAATTTTAACTTGTGTTTTGTTTGAATTTCAGGTAATAACCCTTCCCAATACTTTGTATTTTGTTTAGTATGCCACTTTTGGAAGTGGTCACTGTCAATATCTTGTTATGGTTTGATGGCCTTGGAGATTTAAAACCAAGTAAAAGTGTAAGCAGCCTTTCTTATTTAGTTATGAGTTTTATTCCAAATAGGAAAAGTCGAAAGTAGATTTACTGTGGAATATGAGTTATATAAAAGAACCTTAACACTTAACTGAGTGAAAACAGACTTACCAATTCTATTTAGGGAATTGTAAGAGAGAGTGAGTTTTTATAATCTATTAGATATTTCTTGTAAATGTGAATGTATCTGCTTTAAAAAAATCAGTGAATTCCTAAAGAGAAATGTTGTATTCTTTACAGTGAAGGCTTTATTTTTATTATTAGCCACTTTAGAATTCTTTCAGATTCTTTTACTTTGTTTATTCATATTTACTGTCCAGTAATCTACCATTCTCTTTAAAAGAAAAAAGTGTTCATTGTCCCCTTCAGACAGAATGTCTGATTTTTAGAAAATGATGTCCGTTCAGTTGCACATCAGTTGAGTTTTGTTTTTCCAGCATGATTATTTTAAGAATGTAGCACTTCTTTAGTTATGACTTTGGTGCAAAAGTCTGAAATTTTCTCTTGAAATTACTTTCAGAACCTATTTGTGGCACGTAAGAAAACCATCAGTTTCACTTCATTGACACACTTCGTGTTTTGTCTAGAAATGTTTTGCAGTTTGTCATTCACTTATTCTGTAGACTTGGATTCTGTGACTTTTAGGCCTTTCCAAAAAGCAAATTCAGTTTTAGAATGTGAAGATTTGACTTTGTGAACATCCAGGAGCATACGTCAGTGTCATTGTTCCACAGCATTCCAAAGCTAACAGTTTCACACTTGAAGATACAGCACTTCAGGTTCGATTGGCTAGTCACTCTGCAGTCCTGTGTCTCTGACTCATTGCATACCCACACTCTAGGTCCTGTTACATGCGGGCACTTTCAGAGGATCATTTACAAAGACTCATTTTTCTGGGGTTTTTGTGCCTTGATTTATAAAACGTAGGATGGAATTATTGTTTTGTCTTGCATCTGAATCTAGTAGATAGCTACTAGAAGATAATTTTTTTTCTGTTATGAAAGAAAGTACTATATATACTCACAATAAGTCTCATTTTGTCTGAATTGATTTTGCTCTTGTACAACAATGGGAAGTATATTCAGGTTAAATACTGATTTTTATTCATACTTAATAATTATTGATTAAAATTAATTTCTTTAACATTACATTTCAAATGATTGAGGTGACTGTACTGATTTTTTAATGCCATTTTGATGATCAAATCATTGGTATTCCCTATAGTTCCTTGCACAGAAGTATGGAGTCAGTGTTCCATTTGGATTGAACAGATAGGGTCTCATCTTAATGATAGAGGTATTGGCATGACATTATCAAAAAGGAGAAATTTACATGGTAAAATTGGCAGGGAGCATAAATTTTGGATAAAATAGGCCTAATTTTTTACCTCATTCTTGCTACTTAACTGTGTGACCTTGGACAAGTTATTTAACTTTTCAGCCTCAGTTTCCTCATCTGTAAAAATGGAGATAATACCTACTTCCAAGTTTATAAATGCTTTTAAAGCATAATAGCATGTTATACATTAATAATAAATGTTCATTCCTGTTTTTATCGTTATGTATTGGTAATTTGAGACAAAGTTAATAAAGTTAAAGAACTGTCTAAGCAGTTACCTACCCTAAACATGACTTTAGGGTTTACTTTAAGATTAGTCTGACGTGTACTATAATAAAACACTGTATTCTTTCTCTCCATTGCCAAGAGGAGTATTTGAGAAAGGAAGAATTGATTTAAACATTGTAAATACCAGCCAAATTAGTGTCTTAAGGACATATTTTTGATAACTTGTACTTAACATTTCCCTAAAAGTGGTCTTTATTTATCTTCAATCACAGGCACAGGAACCTTAAAGATAGATTTTGTTGGAGAGCTGAATGACAAAATGAAAGGTTTCTATAGAAGTAAATACACCACCCCCTCCGGAGAGGTGCGCTACGCTGCTGTCACCCAGTTCGAGGTACGGTATTCTCTTCTGAAGCGCTACCATCTTAAATTAGATACTCTGACAAAGGTCTGTTATTTGTGCCACTGTTTGAGGCTAAGTGCCTTTGACCATAATTATATTCATGATTTTAGGTTTTTATTTTATATTCAGCCAATTGTCTTCATTATGGAAGGGAGGGAATTAGGAAGTGTGGGTTAGGGAACGATTTTATATGTATATGTATAGCAGCATTACTACTTATTTAGTAGGAAAAACAAAGGTGTCAAATGCTAAGAGGATAATTTTAATTCAGAACAGTACACAGTATGAAAACAATTCAGGTATCGAAAATGTATTACGTGTGTGTGTGTGTGTGTGTGTGTGTGTGTGTGTGTGTGTGTATTCAGAGCTCATCTTAAGGAACAGCGCTTAACAATAGGTGTAACTTTAGTGTCTGTCCCTCAAATGTGCCTTTGTGCTTCTATCACTTTGCACTTTGAATATTTTAGAAACCTTTAAATCTTGTTACTGGTGTCATTCATTTCATTTCCTCTAGTATAAATTCATTTCTGTACTACTGCTCCTCCTAATTCTTTTCTTACACTCTACTTACTTTTCAAATGTATTATTTATTGATAGAATTTATAATTTAATTTTTTGCAAGTACAGTAAGCCATCTAACATTTTTCCTCTGAGAAGCCCTTTTAGAAGTGTGTGCTTCCTCTGCCTCTGTATATTTTGTTTCTTTTTTTCATAACACAATATTGTCATTAGTTCTGTTTTTTCTATTTTGTTCTGTTTTAATTTCTTCCTTTTGTAACTGAACCACTAAATTTTATTTTGCTTTAATAACTGTTATCTGTTTTATTTTTAAAGAAAGAATGAGGTATCTTTTTTAAAAGATTTTATTTTATTTATTTATGGAGAGAGGGGAAGGGGGTGAGAAACATCAGTGTGTGGTTGCCTCTCATGTGGTCCACTGGGGACCTGCCCCGCAACCCAGGCATGTCCCCTGTCTGGGAATCGAACTGGCGACCCTTGGGTTCGCAGCCCGCACTCAATCCACTGAGCTACACCAGCCAGGGCAAGAATGAGGTATCTTTAATTAGGTCAGGTGGTGACAGTTTTATGTGTAGTACGTAGAAATACCGTTAAACAGTGACCTGCTTAGAATTGATAGAGCATCTGCCTTTATTCCTGTTGTTACCATTCCAGATAAAGAACAAAGTGCATCAGAGATTCTGAAAATATTTTTTAGTTTTGAAATAAAAGCAAGAGAGGCAACCTATCATATTTTCCCAGTTCTGACTTCTTACAGTGTACTATTGACTTTCCTATGTTCTGTGTTGTTAACATTATCGATGAAGCTATTTGCATTAAATTTTTCAGTGTTTTGGAACACTGATAAAAAAGATTTAATTAAATAGTAAAAAAATATATCTAATTATAAATTAATGCTATAAATCAGCGATTTTCAACCTTTTTCATCTCATGGCACACACAGACTAGTTACTAAAATGCTGTGGCACACCAAAAAATGTTCTTTTTTGCCAATCTGGTTTTGATTCATTCACAATGTATGGCTATTATGTTGACTGTTGCCATTTTTTAATTTAACAATGTAAGGGAAAAAGATGTCAGTGACCCTGAGCAAAATAGTCAGGTATTGCATGTTTTTTTGTTTTAAGAGTTTATTTATTTATTTTTTAGAGAAAGGGAAAGGGAGGGATACAGAGAGAGAAACATTGATCTGTGATAAAAATGTCAACCGTGGCCCTGACTTGTGTAGCTCAGTGGATTGAGCGCAGGCCTGCAAAACAAAGGGTCACTGGTTCAATTCTCAGTTAGGGCATAAGCTTGGGTTGCGGGCCAGGTCCCCAGTGGAGAGTTTTGTCGGGGGAGGCGGCTCATGAGAGGCAACCACACACTGATATTTCTCTCTCTCTCTTTCTTTTTCCATTCCTTTCTCACTAAAAATAAATAAATAAAATCCTTTAAAAAATAATAAAACAAATAAAAATATTGACCGGGGACCTGGCCCGCAACCTAGGCATGTGCCCTCACTAAGAATTGAACCAGCAACTTTTCAGTTTGCAGGCTGGTGCTCAATCCACTGAGCCACATCAGCCAGGGGTTATTGCATGTTTTAAAAATTCTTTGAAATCATTGCTGTAAATTGTAAATCTATAGCAAACCTAGTTCCTTACTCTGTGGCAATGATAGTAAGCCTTGTGTTTCTTTGTAGTCAGTGCCTAGCTTGTTGCCTGGTGCTGAGTAGAAAGTAAATATTTGAATGAGTGAATGGATGATAGAAATTAAGACGGAGAGAGAGATGACAGTTACTTTGTGAAATAGTCTGTTAAATGAATTCAGCTATTTATTTATTTATTTATTTATTTATTTATTTATTTATTTATTTATTTTGAGGCTACTGATGCTCGGAGGGCTTTTCCTTGCTGGGACGAGCCTGCCATCAAAGCCACTTTTGATATCTCATTGGTTGTTCCTAAAGACAGAGTAGCTTTATCAAACATGGTATGTATGTGTTTGTAAGTATGTTAAAATTCTTAATTTAGAATGGAAGGGCAGATAAAGCGCTTCTCAGATAAGATCAAGTTCAAGGAGTTCATCATCACCAAGCCCTTACTGTATGAAATGTTAAAGGGACTTATCTAAGAAAAAGAAGATAAAAAATATGAACAATGAAAGGACAGCAAAGTCACAGTTATTAACATCCACACCTAAAACAAGCAGACTAAGCGGTCACCTAAAACAGGATCAGAGCCACAGAAATAGAGATCATGTGGGAGGTTAGCAACAGGGAAGTGGGAGGAGAAGGTACAGAGAATAAGTAGCATAGATGGTGGGGAGAAAATAGGGGGAGAGCAAGAGTAGTGTGGGACATGTAGAAGCTAGAGAACTTATGACACAGGGACATGAACTAAAGGCGGGGAATATGGATGGCAGGGGGTGTCCAGGGTGGAGAGAAATGAAGGGGGGAAATGGGACAACTGTAATGGCATAATCAATAAAATATATTTTAAAAAAGCTTTAAAATTTTTTAATAAGCTTTTAGCATATTTAATTTACTGGTTAGATGGGTTAGCATGAAACCTCCTAATATAGTGCTTGGTACATAATAGGAACACAAATGTTAGTTTTCTTTATTTCCAATAAGCCTTCTTTTTCTTAATTGCCTTATTTGGAGAGTTTCCCACATCATGGAAGAAATTCCTTGTAAGCTGTATCAACAAGATTATCTACTTCTTTTAATTTAGAAACCTAAATAAGTGTTGAATTTAATAAATATTACCTGAAAGAAAAAATTGACTTCCTTTTTTTATCTATTGGGGTGACATTGGTTTATAAAATTATACTGGTTTCAGGTGTACAGTTCTGTAACTGATCATCTGTATATTGTATTGTGTTCACCACCCCCAAATCTGATATTCTTATTAAGTACTAAAAGATACAACCACATAATGAAGTATATTTAGGTTTTTGGCTGATTGCATTTTTGAAATGTGCTTCCTTCACTGATGTCTTTGATCTCATTCATAAATAGAGTAAGCATGCACCACTTGAAATGTATTGTCTGGGACTGCTTTAAGACACAGTGTAGCCTGTGGCTTATAATATGAATCTCGGGAACTTGGAAAAACCTGCTGCTCCTGAGAGTAACTGGCTTTTGCCTCCTTTATTGAGAGAAAGAATTCCATAGAGACAATACCATTCTCTTCTGAGATATTCTTAGAGAAGAGACTAATATCTATAACTAAAATATTCATTTACAATTTAGTATGAGTTTTATCAGGTCTGTTCTTAAATAAGTCTTCTTGGAAGAAAGAATAGAAAGATCCTGCAGATACTGAGAGCCTGAATAGGAAAAAGAGGGAGAGCACCAAAGGAAATCAGGATGCCAAAAGGGGAAGTGGAGGCTTCTTTACAAATTTGTTTGGAGCCAGTCTTGGTACAGAGAATGCTCCAAATCTGGAAATCTGTACCCTTTAAAATGTAGATTCCACAATTGCATTTTCTTTTTATTAGTAATTATTGTCTCCTATCTTTATTTCACTTAAAAGTATTGAGGTCTATCTTAAAATATCCCAGTGCCTGGCATATAATAGGTATTCCAGAAAAGTTATTTCTTTTTACTCACAAATCTTTGGTAGTCTTAATGCCTTAGTGCTGAACTTCTTAGTGTGAATGGGTGATCAAATCACTTTCCTTCTTAATAGGAAAGATCTTGACAACATAAAAACACTGGATGAATTGGGATAGATAAGTTCTGGAAAGGGGGAAGGAGAGGCAACAAAGCCTCCAGTTTTGGGCTAGTGTTTGCTCTGTATTTATTGTAAATCTGTTTAAATTTTTCCCTTTTTTTTTTAAGAATGTAATTGATCGGAAACCATACCCTGATGATGAAAATGTAGTGGAAGTGAAGTTTGCCCGCACACCTGTCATGTCTACGTATCTGGTGGCATTTGTTGTGGGTGAATATGACTTTGTAGAAACAAGGTCAAAAGATGGTGTGTGTGTCCGTGTTTACACCCCTGTTGGCAAAGCAGAGCAAGGAAAATTTGCGTTAGAGGTAAATGTACTTGAAGAGGATTGTTCCAACAGTCCATAAATCCAGGTTGGGGAATTTACATTTCTGATCAATTATTAGTACAATTACTTAAAATTTAATCTGAAATTTGTTGTGCTACTTTTGGTTTTATTTGTAATAGAATTTTGGGATTACCAGCCTTGGTGTTGCGCTAACATTTTATGAAATAATGATTAAGAAAATACTAGATGGAATTTATTTACCCAGAGAGTGAGTGGGAAAATCTGTAATTATATTTTTCATACTGAGCTATAACTAGATTTAAGTTTGGCCAACATATACAAAGTTTGGGACTAAGGCAGTCCTTGGAGGTAGGGCTCCCCGGGATTGGTTTCTAGTAACTTGAGATACTTTGGCTTGCAACAGGATTCCTTTGTGGATTTCTATATGAATTACAATAAAATACTTATCAAATGGTTCTTTTGTTTATACTTTTATAGGTTGCTGCTAAAACCCTGCCTTTTTATAAGGACTACTTCAGTGTTCCTTATCCTCTACCTAAAATTGATCTCATTGCTATTGCAGACTTTGCAGCTGGTAAAGTAAATTTCATTTTATTGCTGAATTGTAATAACTTTTTTTGAATTTTGTGATTTTTGAGGAAGAAGTGTGTATATATATCAATAAATGTTTATATTTATTTTATGAAGGTGCCATGGAGAACTGGGGCCTTGTTACTTATAGGTATGTTAATGATGCATTACCCTGCCTTATCTTTTCAATCACTGATTTCATAAGAGCTTCACTCCTAATCACAGTTGAGTATCTTCTGCTTTATGATCTACCATAAATTTTCCTACCTCCCCTCACTGCTGTGCGTATTTCAAGAATGCAGATGAACATCCTCTGGTGCTATACTATCTGAGAATGTAAAACTTTAAAGTGAGCATCTGGCATTAGGAACATTTTTAGATATATTTTTGGCTCAGTTTCTCATTTTGGTGCCTTCTCTTCCTCCCAGTAGTTACATAGTTATTTATCCAGTGTGGAAAACCTTCCCTGATTTAATATTTTCTAGCCAAGTTTTTACATGTCTGTCGCCACAATATAAACATGTGGGCTGCATAATTTTTGAAGCAGGGTCTGTAAACAGGTTTTTGCCTTTTACTTTCAGTTGCCTTCTGCGATGAGCTAAGTTTTAGACAACCTGCTCAGTGTTCTTTTTTGGGACTGTGGAACGCATCTTACCCCAACGTGGCACTCCTGCTCTTTTAATGGAAGAACTGTCGTCTCTATCTAGCACAATAATCCCTAAATCCCTCAGACAGAGTTCTAAAATTTCAGGCAGCTGCCCTATCAACAAACTGATAATTAAACTTGGATCACAACTTTATCTTCTGTTGTATGCATTCTCCTGACATAGTCTTGAATCTTCTGGAACTTTTTTGATCCTGTATACTCTAAGGAAATGATATCTCTAAAGCCTAACCTGATCATCTTATTTACTGTTTGAATCTCCCTCCCCCACTTGTACATGCTTTTATTGCAATACTTTTATTGTTTAATTTTTTTTAACACAGGGAGACCGCATTGCTTATTGATTCAAAAAACTCCTGCTCTTCATCACGCCAGTGGGTTGCTCTGGTTGTGGGACATGAACTCGCCCATCAATGGTTTGGAAATCTTGTTACTATGGTATTTAATATTTTTAAGTGCTCAAATATATTTATCTCCATTCTGCTGCACATTATTTTGGCTACATAGTTTTTAGGGTTGCCTGGAACATTGTACCAAAAAAAATGAATGATAGAAAAACTTTATTTCAAAAGGTCCACATTGAAAAGTGTTTATCATAATCTCTGTGTTGATCAAGAGCATACGGACAGTCTTTTTTCAACAGAAAATACTTCCTCAGCTGTTCTAGAATTTGCCTGCTACTGGGGGAAGTCACGATACCAATGTGGGTATGAGAGTGAGATTCCTCTTAGGTGAAGAGATTCCATGCAGTGAGATTCCAGGTCAACTGTAGTTTCCTGAGTCTTATTTATTATGTAGTTCACTAGCTGAAAAGTAGCCTGATAAATAATACACTGATATTTGATTAAGGTTGAAATGTTTTTAGGGGTCAGTTCTTCTCATTGCCTGAAATGTGATGTTGCAATTTGATAGAAATGAAAGCAAAGAAACGGCAGAAGTACTTTAAAGTTTAGTAAAATTTCTACTGTCCCATTGAAATCCTTTAAGCCCTGACTAGTGTGGCTTAGTTGGGTGTGGTGGAGACCATGTGTCACAGAAATAAGCAAGAAGGTAAGACAGGTAGCAACTATGTCATGTTTGAGAGAGCTTGTAGAGGAAGGCAGCCCTTGAAAGCACACACTTCCCTTTTGCTTTGGATGTTTAACATTTTACTTAGGGGTGCAAAAATTTTTTTGAAATATAATTTTATGTGGAATTAAGTATTCTAGTACCTGTATTCAAATATGCACAGAAATGTTCTCTTCTACCTAATGCCGCAAGTTTGTTGCTACTAAGCAATTCCTTTTTTTGCTTAGCTTTCAGTGGACTTTATTTTTTATGATTTTATTTTGAAATTAGCAGTAATGACTTTTAGTAGGGGAAATGTATGTACCATTATATTACTTTTAAACAACTTTTTAGTTAATAGATGCCATTTAGTTTATTAACAGAAACTCGAGGGCTTAGAGATAGGTTGGAGAATAACTGGCTTTGCACCAGCTGTCTTGCGGGGGTTCCCAGTGCACAGAGCACTTGGTCAGAGAGCCATTTAACACTTAATATTGGAAATTCTTTTTCTTTTCAGAATTTTAAAATGCCTTTTTGTTTTTTACCACTGCATTAGTCCTTTAGCATTTGTCTTGGGATTCATATATTGTTTTCTTTTTATAAGAGATTTCATCAACTTTAATGAAAATTAGTTTGAAGTCTTTTTCTAAAAAGCTGGGGTTTTTTAAGTTGATTTTATCTGTGACCCCTTACAATTTTTGTCCACCCCACTACTAATTCTTCAGTGCCGTTCATTACTGAACTACTTACTGCCGTGGGGCTCCTCATCTCACCGAGTCCTCACATTAGCAGTGCTGCTTTTCCGCCTATACATGATTCCTCTCTGACGTTATAGAAATCGTTTCCAGTTTTCCATGCTTGGTCCTTGTAGCTTTGTAACTTGGGTTTTTGTTTGTTTGTTTTTTTAAGAGAAATCTTTATTAAACTAAATTTTATATGACAATGTAGGAAATAACATAGGAAAAAAAGCCTATATTTCCCCACTCTCTTCCCCTTTTCCATATTAGGGCTTCCCCACCACTCTCCCCTCCTTCCCCCTTTTCTCCCTTTGGTAGTAAAATGTTACTTATTAATGTTTTGAAATGTCCCTGGGGCATAATGCTAATATCACTGGCCTTGCTTGGAATCTCTTTTATGTATCTCTTTTGTTCAGAGATGTGAGTTATTTAATAATTGTTTAGAAATTAATTTTAGTTCATTAAGTTGTAAGTTTTAGAGTAATAATGGAAGGGATATGTGAAATTTTCAAATTCGTGGAATGACAAGCATTTTTTTTACCTATTTCTCTCTTTTTTTTAGGAATGGTGGACACATCTTTGGTTAAACGAAGGCTTTGCATCCTGGATTGAATATCTGTGTGTAGATCACTGCTTCCCGGAGTATGATATCTGGACTCAGTTTGTTTCCGCTGATTATACCCGTGCCCAGGAGCTTGATGCCTTAGATAACAGCCATCCTATTGAAGTGAGCCATAATGTCCACCATTTGCTCTCATTTTTAATGAAATAATTTGTCATAGAGATATTGTACTTAGGACTCTGAAGATTGCATGGGTGATTGCACCTGTTTTTATGGTTTATATTTCCAGTCTTGAAAATCTAGCAAAACTGGTCTGATTATGTTTTTTTTCCTAAGGCAGGCAGTATAAGAAAAATTGATCTTTGTAGAGGCAAGTACTATCTACCCATAGCAATCACTAAAAACATTTTTATTGAATAGAACCATACTTGTTGGATAATATGCATAGGGGAACATTATCATTCCATTGTTTGCTTCAAAGAAAATTCTGAACATATTCTTTTATTGTTGTCATTGTCTGTTTTTATGTATATGTTTTAATTCTCTCTACTTAGCTTATTGTTATTTCAGTTAGTTTTTATATATAAATTTTGCCTCCAGAGAACTAAGACTTGTAGTCTACCTTGACATATTTAACCAAGGCCCTATATAATTGTAAGCCATTACAAGTAGTGCAAGAAAGCACATGTTTTCCATTCCTGCCTTCCCCACCTCCCCACTCACCACCACCACCACTACACAGATCTGTAGTGACTTGCCTCCCAGCAAAGCAAAGCCAAGACTGGACCCTAAGAGATTACTGTGTTCCACGTCATTAATGTTACTATACTCTTTTTAAGGGTGATCATCATCTTGCATTGTGAGTGAACTCAAGGCAGAAGAGTACCTTACTAGTTAGAAGGATTTTCCTAGGAAATTTTTTAAAGATTTTATTTATTTATTTTTATATATTTTATTTATTTTTTCAGGGCAGTTTACTTTTTAGAGAGAGGAGAAAGGAGAGAGAAAGAGAAACATCATTATGCGAGAGAGATATCGATTGGCTGCCTCCTACACACCCCCAAATGAGGGGCCTATTCTGCAACTCAGGCACATACCCTGACTGGGAATTGAACCAGCGACCTTTTGTTTCAGAGGCAGGCACTCAGTCCACTGAGCCATGCCAGCCAGGGCTTATTATTTATTTTTAGAGAGAGGAAGGGGATGGAGAAAGGGAGAGAAACATCAATGTGCGAGAGAAACATTGGTTGGTTGCCTCTTGCACACCCCAACCAGGAGCCTGGGCCGAAACCCAGGTGTGATCAAATTAGTCACTTTTAGGTTTGAAGGACGACACCCGACCCACTGAGCCACAGCAGTCAGGACAGAAAGCTTGTTGTGTAACTCAGTATTACAGAATGGCTGCTCCCTCTCATAACCTGTATCACACCGTCTTCCAGGTCAGTGTGGGACATCCTTCTGAAGTCGATGAAATATTTGATGCCATATCGTACAGCAAAGGTGCATCTGTCATCCGAATGCTCCACGACTACATTGGGGATAAGGTAAAAAAGCAATTTTAAGTCTTCCATTCTTTTATGGTGAAATCGTAAAATTTTGCATGGAATATTGTCAGATTTTATTTAAATTAAGTTCCTGAGTAATTGTTTTCTACAGTCTAAAAACATATTACAGTGCTCTGGCTTATCTTTATTATTTTTTTAATATTGGCTTGTGTGACCTCTTAGATGAATGGTGTACAGGTATGTTTGGGAGTGAGCAGAAGGCTGGTATAAAACTTAAAAGCAGAAGGCACAGTATGCATCCTTAAAGGCAGTAGACATGTATTTTAGCAACTCGGACACTGAAGAATTTGAGTAAAGTAACATTTGACTATTAATATGTAAATATACTATAAATTCTAAGGTCTGACCCTCCTGGGTTTAAAAAATTGTGTTTTCTCAGGACTTTAAAAAAGGAATGAACATGTATTTAACCAAGTTCCAGCAGAAGAATGCTGCCACAGGTAATCTCTAATAGCTTGAGATGGAAATGGAAGGGGTCGGCGCTGTGTGGAGAGGGGGGCATTTACTTTTTTTCTAACTGTTTAACTTTCTTTATGATGGACAGGAAATAAAGTTGACTTATTTAATGCCATTTGTTAAATCAGAGCCCACTGTCCTTTCTTTTTTTTTCTTTTTTTTTTTAAGTTTTTATTGATTATGCCATTACAGTTCTCCCATTTCCCCCTTCATTCCCCTCCACCCTGCCAACCCCCTTCCACCCACACTCCCCCTCTTTAGTTCTTGTCCATGTATCATAAGTTCTTTAGCTTCTACATTTCCCACACTACTCTTGCCC
>PVKM010011464.1:0-33220 GCA_004027735.1 Carollia perspicillata
GCAGCATAAAAAAGATCCAGCCAGAAATGAAGAATTCGCTAATTGAAACAAAGAACAGTTTACAAGAAAACAATGGTAGAGTGGATGAAGGTGAGAATCAAATTAATGATTTGGAATATAAGGAAGCAAAACAAAACCAATCAAAGCAACAACAAGAAGAAAGATTCCAAAAAATGAGGGTAGTATAAGCAGCCTCTGGTACAATGTCAAGAGGTCCAACATTTTCATCATAGGGGTGCCAGAAGGAGAAAAAATAGAGCAAGAAATTGGAAATCTGTTTGAAAAAGTAATGAAAGAGAGCTTCCTTAGTTTGGTGAGGGGATTAATGAGTACTGATAGGTAGTTACAGAATAGCCATGGGGACATAAAGTACAATATAGCAAATGGAGCAGCCAAAGAACTTATACTCATGACCCGTGTACAAGAACAATGATGAGGGGATTGCCTGAAGGAATGGGGAGAGCTGGGTGCAGGGGGGCAAAGGGAGAATAATCAGGATAACTGTAATAGCATAATCAATAAAATATAATTTTTAAAAATCAAATCTTTCCCCCAACACAATACCTATATTTCAGGGCTCAGGGGAGCAATTGTGGTAATTTTAAGCTCTTAGATTCAAGTGGCTTGTCTGTAAATTATAGGAATTATTTCCCAAAAAGTATTATAAAGTTGGCTCCACTTTTGTCCATTTCATTGGCTTCATATTTGAGAAACATTGAGGAAGTCTTCACTAACAAAATGATGAGAAGATTTATCAATGACCAGGTATGAAGCAATGAAGGGCCTAAATATACAGAACAAGCAATCCTCTTGGATTGAAAAAGTGAAAATTTAATAAATTTTAATGTAAACTCAAAGATTAAGAGTTTAGAGATTAATTAAACATTAAGAAAATAATTTAAATGGCCTAATATTAACACATTTCTTAGAAATCATGCTTGTTCAAAAATCAAGGAGATTTTGAATTTTTTTAAACAGAATGAGTGGTATGTTATTTGTAAAAGGATAAAAGATCCATTACTTTAGCTGCAAGAGAAGACAGAAATGCCTGTAAGAGAATGTCTTCCATGTTAGAGAATAGGCTGGTTAACAAGTTATGAAAGGGAAAAGAAGCTGCAGCAAGTCCGTCTCCTGACTCACCCTCTCTCCCCTCTCTCCTTCTCACTTTTGCTTTTTAGTATTTTAACTGTTTATTTTACTTTTACTTTGTGATAATTTAAGGATCGCTGAAAACTTTCAACACTAGGGCACACAATTTTCACCTACTCATTACTCAGATTCCTGAAAAATTGCTTTAACACATTAACTTTAATTTTCTCTTCTCTGAACAATTTAAGTTGCAGATATGACGCCCTTTTAATTATAACTACTTCATCACATATTTCTTCAAAGTAAGTATTTTGCCATACTAGAGTGCAATTCTTAAAATCATGAATATTATATTGCTAAAATTATAACTTTAGATATCTTCTTCAGATTTCAAAAATGGTCTTACTAATGATTATTATAACAAAATATTTTTTTTTCTAATTTAGTACCATCTTTTGTGTTCACTTAGTATAGCCTAAGTAGATTAATGGGATAAAGTAGATTATCCCATTAATTTACTTTAATCCCAGCCTGTCTTTCACGATGTTGACATTTTTGAAGGGTACAGGCCAGTTATTTTGTAGAATGTGCTCATTCTTCTTAAACCCATCCTAAAGTCTTTTGCCTCTATCATTCCACCTCAACTGCTATTTTCAAACTTGCCCATGACCTCCACGATGTGATGTGTTCTCTATTATCATCGTGTCTGACCTATGGCAACATTGCACACAGTGGATCACTCATCCACACTTCCTGAAACTTTATTTTCTTGGCTGTTATGACATCACATTTTCCTAGACTTCCTTCTCCCTGGCTGGCATTCCTCCTCTGCCTCCTCTTCCACTTCCTCTATATCCCCAGCCTTTTTCTTAGCGGTGGATAGGTCTGCGCTCTGAATTCTTAGACCTCCCCTTTTCTCTACACCCATCCCTTAGATTTGGATACTATCTATGCTTTAAAACAATGACAATTTTATCTTCATTTTGGACCTCTCATCTGAACCCCAGAAGGCACGTTCCCCCTTAGCTGTTCAGGTGGCATTTCAGACTTAAAATACTCAAAACCAAATTTGTGATGTTCCCTGCCCTCAACCCTAAAACTGCTCTCCTCCAGTCTTTCCAATCTCAGTAACTAGTATCCTGTTTTTCCAATAGACTAAAGACTTAATAGTGTTTCTAATTAATCAAATGAAAAACCCAAATCACAGTCGATTTCTCTTACACTCCAAATAAAAACTGTCAAACATTTTATTTGCATGACCATCAAAATTACGCAAGATCTTATGACTGTTTCCACTTCTGTTCCAAGTGTGGTAAACTGTCAGACATGAGCAGAACAGAGATGATGGGCCAGGTACAGAAGGTCACCAGCAAAGAAAGCCCTAGGTGCCTAGCAACAGGGAAACTGAAAACAAGGACCTTCCCCCAGGGTGACCTTTCCTCCACTAACACATTGCTGGTTTAGACCCCTTGACCTTTCATTTGGCTGGTTATGCGGTTTGGACCCTCCCCTGACCTTTCCTCCCCTGGTGTTTTGCTAGTCATGGTGGTTAGATTACATTGGGAGTGAGGGAAGGAAGAAAGAACAAGGGAGCCTGAAGAAATTTACGTATGAAGCTACATTTCCACCAGCAAGATTACTTGTAATCCTTACTTATGCCACATACTCATAAATACTATAATATCATTAAAAGCAAACTTTTTATTTTTCTCATATTTAAATATTTATATTATTAGTATTAATGATTAAATTATTCCATGTTTTCTGATTATTTGTGTGTATGAGTATTTTTGTGAGTATTCCTCTACTTTGCATATTTTTAAAACAGTATGATTTTTCTTATTAATCTGTCAAACTCTTTGTATTTTAAGAGTAATAACTATTTAATGTTATATTTTAAAATGTCCACAATTGGTTGCATATTTTTATATTTTATTGTTATTTGATGTAACAGTTTTATTTTTATGTAGTCAAATAAATATTTCATCTTGTAATTTTAATTTTAATCTCCTGTATAGAAAATCTTTTTCATACCCAATAAATATATAAATGCTTAGAAATGGCTTTATTCTTTCTTTTTTTTACACAGATACATTTTAATGGCTTCATTTATTTTATCATGGTTATGTTCTATGCAGTTGCATCATATGTGGGATTTCATTTGTAAAGGCAGCAACGTAGAAAATGGGACAAATACCACATAAGTTCAGATTTACTCCTAATCACTGTTTCTTTGAACTAGTACCAGATGGGTTAGTTGGTTTAAGTTTATAGTACTCACAAAGCCACATTCACTGAGCAAGATGATCCTACCAATTAGCTCATGGGAGAGTGAGAAAGCAAATTCTCTCCCAAATTCTACTTCCTTTGGGACATAAAAATACTGAGGCAAAGCTATGTGTTGGGCTACATCAACATCACAGAATAAATTACTTCTTTTTCTGTCTTTACTTCCTCCTCTGTGGCTTAAAATAAAAAATGACATAATTCAAAATAAACATGTTTATGATAGCATTAAACAGTAAAATGATTTATTTTCACTCTATGAGTACTTATTTTTCAATTTTTTGCTGTTGTACATAGTATTGACTTGCATCTTTACACATTTTTTTAATTTACTATTCCTAAAGGTTGACCAAAATTTATAAATATTCTTCAGGGTTTCAAATAATGTGTTGACCAATAGCTCTCTGGAAAGATTATAACAATTTGTATTTGTGAGGTACAACCAGAAATTATCTAGCTATGTACTATGAAAAATAGAGATGTTTACTGAAGATCAAAGTTATGACCTTGAAGAAATCTGGTTCATTGGTAGCAGTTTGAGTCAAGTCATTAGCAACTGCAGCACAATGTTCCTTCTGCTCTGATAGCAGAAATTGAAGAATGAATTTTACCATGGCATGTTTCATGCTAAGATCCTGTGTCAAAATCTCAGACACAGTAGTTTTTGGAATCTGTAGATCAGCTTCTAGTTCTTATACTGTCCCTTGCTGATCTTTGTTGATTGCAGCTCATAAACATTCAACATTCTCAGGTGTTCTGCTTGTTGCAGGCCTTCCAGAATGTGGGTTGCTTTCAACAGATTCTTAACCATTTTTGAAATGCTTGTGCCACACTTTTATTTGCACTACACTCATTGCATCATCCCTGAAAGCCTTTTGAGTCATCCAAATAGTTTCCACAGAGGAATGTTCAAGCTTAATGCAAAGTTTGGTGCAGATTCATTGCTGTACTCACTCACTCATTCACTCATTTTGAATGTAAATGGCCACACAGTACACATGCTCACTTAACAGCAGCTATTGCCCCCACTGACTAGTACAATGAAGTCGTCATTGTTCATGCATGTATATTCCAGTACACTCTCCTTGGCTGGCAGGTTATATCGATGCCATGTAAATTATTTTTGTTATATTAACAATGGCTGGACTTTTTAGGAAAGAAATTATATAGGAGATATTTGATAGTGTTCAAAGACAGGTAGGACTTTGAACATTATAAGTGGAAGGAGAAGCAGTTCTTTATTGTTTATTGATTTTAGAGAGAGAGTGAAGAAGGATGAGAAAAACATTGATTTTTGTTTTTTAATGCATTTACTCTGACTGGGATCAAACCCACAACCTTGGTGTATTGGGACAGTATCTAACTAACTGAGCAACTGACCTACCCAGCCAGGGCTGAGAGGAGATGCATTTCATGCTTTGTAAGTAGCATGAGTAGAGATACTGTGATACAATAATGAAGAAATATTCAGTGAAAGGCAAGTTATCTGAAAAAGTAAGGGTTTTAACTGATGATTAAATCTAGAATAGTAAATATCAATAGCTATTTTGTTGTCAAAATTCCCTACAACTAGGTTTGTTACCTACTGAAATTATAATTTTCATATTATATTATAAAAATCACAGAGATGAATTCATAAATTATAAATTTTTAGTAGGGAGAGTCTGTCTTGTATGAGCAGTTGACTCCAAATTGCCTAGTAGGTACTCAAAAATATTTGTTGAATAAATTAGTTGAATTTGCATGAAGATAGAGGGTATATTAAATGTTATTGGCTGACTATAGAATTGATTTGGTAATAAATTATAAGATCAATGGTTGTTAGAATTTTAAATGGTTCAATTATTGTTTCTATACTCTTATTCAACTTTTCAAATAATTAAGTTTTATCTTCTCATCTTAACTCTATAAATATTTTGCGATCAAGAATAATGTCTAATTTCTTTTAACAGCATTTATTTTTATTAATACATTGACTAATTGATAACAAATATATTTCTAAAATGTACAAAGAGAATATCCAAACAGAAGGTAAGAGGTATCATGAAAAGGTTACTTGGGGATAAAACCTATCTGCATTTTTCTCTATGTTAGAACCACAAAAAAATAAAAGGCTACAAAACCTACATATGCCACTAGGCCTGGCCAAAATTTGCCTCTGTGACTTTAGGCCTGTCACTTGGTCTCTGTTGTTGTATCTGAAAATAGGAATAAGAGTATCTATTGCAAAGATTAAATGAAATATTATGTATTGTGTGGCATTTAGTAATATATGAAATTTATGAAGAGCTCAAAATTAAGATGGAAACTCTCAATTTTCCACCCCTTCCTTGCCCATGGAAGAGCCTGAATTCCTAGGATCCTGGGAAGGATTCATTCTGACATGAAGGTCCTTGAGGTCAAGAGATATTCTCTGCAGATTAGTTTAGACCATTAGAGCCACAGTACTTTTAACTTTCCTTTAAGTTTTATATATTTCATAGTGTCAGGGATCTAAAAAAATGAGATAGATTTCTCTTTTATGAGGCTGTCTTGAAAAGATTGTAGTTTTAAAATTAATCAAGTAGTGTGTTTGTGTGTGTGTATGGGTGTGATCACCTAATAATCAAGACCACAAAATAAAATATCAAAGGAATTTAGGTGGCCCTAAGGCTAAATCACAAGTCTTTTGATTCCAGGTTCTTTTGTTCTATAGCTGAGTGTGTCATGGTCTGTAAGCCTGAGAAACATTTAGTTTAAGTAGAGGGGTGGCATAAATCTTAATGGAATGAAGTACATGGAAATGTAAGGGCTTAAGTTCACAGGAAAGTTAATATGCAGGTTGTTTTTAAAGAAAAATGAAGATAGATTTTTCCAGTGAGGATGTGGGAGGTGGGTGAATAAAGTGGATGAAAAAGTGCTTTCTATTCCTTTTTCAATATCTTCCACTCAAATCTGTAAATAAATACCTCCAGAAATGGTTATTGATCCTTCCCAACTGGATAGGGGCCAAAGACATTCATCAAAAAGGCAAATAGAAGACTAATTTTTATTGTTGTATAAACACAGAACATTAGGAGTAAGAAGACTTATTTCTATGTTATTAAAGTTTGCCCTTGTATTTGGGAATAAGAAAATAGAAAAATATTCCCATTTTTCTTTGTATATAAAATGATATATCCCAGTACTTAGAAACCATTTTTTCACTATTAACGACTTACATGTATACACACATAGCAAATATACATACAAACATGCATACAGACATGATTATGTGTGGGCAAATAGTGGGTAAATATAGAGATACTGTGTTTATGTGCATGTATTTTACTAAGGGAAAAATACAGAAAAGAGTGGCTGGGCTATTTTAAGCTCCCTCTCAGGGTAAAACATTTTTCTATTATTCTCTCCTTTATCAGTAGTGGCTTCCCTCCACCCCTTTAACTATTTGACTTTGGTTGTTGGAGTTCTAGCTGGAATAAGTCAGAATAGCTTAAGAAATTTGTCCTTCACTTAGCATAATGCTCTCCAGTTCCATCTCTGCTGTCACAAAGGACTGGAGCTCCTTCTTTCTGTCTGCTGGATGGTAACCAGAGGGGAGGTGGGAAGGGATGATGGGGTGAAAAAGGGGAAGGGTTTTCAGGAACGACTATGAAAGACACATGGACAAAACCAAGATGGGGTGGAATCAGGGGAAGGAGGAGGGGATGGCTGGGGTTGTGGGAAGAGGTGGGGGGAAATTGCAGACAACTGTACTTGAACAAGAATAAAATTAAAAGAAAAAAGAAATTTGTCCTTCACGTTTTTATCCAATGAACTAGCAGCCTTGTGAGTTTCTTCCAAGTTATCATTGTGCTGGGTGCTGATATATCTTGTGCCAGTGTCCAGTTAAGGCTGCCTTAGAAAGTTAAAAAAAGTATGGATGAACCGCATTGCCAGCTGCAGAGTTATATGCCTGGTGATGCCAGAAAGTTGAAAGATTCAGCAATAATTCTACAACAAACACACTAAAACCCCAGAAAAATGGCTTTTTGCATTTATAGGTTTTCATTGTAGAAAGGTGTCACTCAGTCTTCCAGACTCCCCTTTTTCAATAAGCAGCAAGAAAAGTTAAAGAAACAAGTCACAGTTGGGGACCATTTAACAAGGAGATTTCACACTAAAAAAAGCATTTAAGTTCATGCATTGGCACACTATTCATGCTGCACTTTAAATCCCCACTTTCCAGGCATACCACAAGTTTTATTTCTTACCTCCTTGTTGAAACTATTGACATTATCGAGGAGCCTTCCTTTTTAGGACTTAAGGAATCTTAATTCATCTCATGCCTTTCAGAGTTTTGTGCCCTTCTTCAACCCTTTTACCTCTTGGATTCTTCAAAAAAGTAGTTCACAGTCAAAATCATAATACATAATTGTGGTCCTGCATAAAGAACATCATAGAAATATGAATTCGGAAAGAGGATGTCCCTTAGTATCCACATCTTCCATACTTTCTATGATAATGTGACTATAATTTGATACTTCTGTGAGAAAATCTTTGCCTAAGGATGGTAAAGATTATGACCCCACCAAGGTCCCTCTCACAGATGTGAGGGAAAGACGCATTGACAAAGGTAAAGATAATTTAAATAAAACATTTATTATTTATTCTGTCATAAAAGTATTATATATTTAATACAAAACTATTAAATTATAGAAAAAAGAAAATAAATCACATAAAATATCTCACTGATTTTTAATATGTATTCTTTGTTTTTCCTATATATCAAATCCATTAATTTTTAAAGTTATAATGACTTTTTTTACTGTTTTTATAACACTTTCTCCTGTTACAAACAGCTATCTATAAACATTATTAAGTCACTGACATTGAATGGATGTGCTATTAATATTATTGTTAAAAATTAAATTATATTCAATCTTTAGCTATGTTAAATATCACTGGTGATAAACACTTTAGAGATTCATGATATACCTGATGTATAGTCTGTCCCAGATAGAGCTTATCTTTTTTAGAAAGTTGTCTTCCTACTGTAACCACTAGAATCAAATGGACAAATGGAGACAGCGACCTTTTGATAGTCCTCACTTCTCTGTTCACGGTGATTATTTTAGATGGGAAACCTAAGGTGGACCACAGCAGGTTGGCCCAGAAATAGGCACCTGTTTAAAGTTACAGTTCTTGAGGATCTTTTAGGATTTGTTCTTGAGGATCTTTTAGGATTTGTAAGGGTGTCAAAGAAAACAATTTAGTCCCCTTCTAAGTGAGCAAATGTGAGGTTCTCAGGTTGCTGCCAGCAGTGGTTTTCTGCTTCATAGAAGGATCTCTTCTGCAGAAAGAGAAGAAAAAGCAGAGATGAGACCAAGCTAGAGCTGGCAGCGTCTACGTTTTGTTCTTATTTTCACTGAAGCCTAACCACATTGTGTATTTTCTAACAAACACTGCCTCTGTCTTAAATTGTTAAGCAGAATTTCTGTTACTTGTAACCAAAAAGTACTGATGACTACATGATACACAGCTCCTAATTTATCCAGGAATGTAAAAATCAGTATTATACTTGTGAGCATTTTATATTTCATTTAAATCTCATTGGTACTTTCAGCTTTTGATCATTTACTGGTGTGAGTGAGCATTCTATATGTTATTTGGTATGTGACTTAACTGTGAGGTGCATCTTTTAGCATTATACGGTGCCCATATTTTTATTATTTTTCATTTAATGTCTTTTTTTTTTTTTTGCTTAAATTCAACCTTGTCAGAAATTCAAATAACTTCTGCTTTGTTTTCTTGACTGATAATATTGTGACTATCTTTTTGGCCACTCCCAATTAGTGTACTTGGAGGAGTCTCTTGTACAGTAAATATATGGAGTTGGATTTTCCTTTGATGTCAAATATGAAAGTATTCATTTTAATATAACAATTTATCTCATTTACAGCTATTAATACAATAGAAATGTTTGATATTAGCTCTGTTCTCTTATTTTTTGTACTTTCTTTTTTAAGTCTAGGATTATTTTACCCTGTGGTCTTTTCCACTTCATATGAATGTGTAAAAACAACGTTCAGAACCAGTTATTTTATTAGATTTGTTCAATTTTATCTTGGTTGGTTGAAGTTCATCTTCTGGTAGAATACTGTAGAGGGCTATGGGAAAAAGATACTGTGAGTTCAGCACATTAAAAACTATTTATCTGCTGCCTGTATGTATACAATGATGGATAGACTGAATATAAAAAGTCCTTAGGTCTCTCTTTCCGTCCTTGAAAATTTTGTAGGTTTTTATTCCACTGCATTTATGATTTCAAGGTTTCTGTGGAGAAGCCAGAAGCAAAATTATTTTTACCTCTATAATACGTGATTTGATATTTGGACTGGCTACTACCAAAATATTTAATTCATCTTTCAAGCATTATAATTTTCTTGTGATATATCTTTGTGCTGTTATTTCTGGTCAATTTTGTCTGGGCTGCAATGTAACCTTCTGATATGTTATCTAAGTCTTTTTTTCATATTGGGAAAGATTCCTTGACTTACACCTTTACTAATGTTTTAGGTCCCATTACTTTATTTTGTTTCTTTAGGAATATAAATCTTTCATACATTAAATGTTTTTGCTTGTTTCCCATTTTATTCATTTTTCTTATAATTCTTTTAAATGCTTAATCACTCCTCACTTTTATTCTTATTATCTGATATTATTTTTTACCCCAGAACTATTTTTTCTCTTGTTCTGCTTCTTAATTTCTTTATTTTGATCATAATTTTAATTTTTCTTCCTTCCACTCCCATCCAAGTTCTGCCTACTTTGGGGCTAAGGTTAAAAATTTATAGAAACTGGAGTGCATAGTACCCAAAGTTCAATTAGAAAGCATAATCTCAAATTCAATAGTTTTACCTTTTCTGTTTTTATTTTTGTTCCTGCTCTAAAGAGGATATTATTTGACTATGTTTTAAAAATTCATAACCAACAATTTGATAATATTCTTCGGCTCTGAAACAACAGATTTCTGGCGTTTATTTATTTATAATTCTTTACTTCCTTTTGCTTGTATTATTTTGTCCAGATTCCATTTATTTAACATTTTCTGATTTATTTATTTTTATATAGTACTCATTATCAAATTATTTAATTTCTTTTTATACAATCTATTTGTAGGAGATTGAGATTAGATGAAGAATGATACATGTAATAATACCAAAATTAGGATACTGTCCTTGTTAGAGTCAGCCTACTCTGGATCCTTAGTGGTAAATAGTGGAAAAAGAAAGCCTTGGATAAGTATTGGATTATTAGACTTCAGAACTTTATATACCTAACTCCCTCTTAAGAAAAAGAATTCTCACTTGATTCTAAAACAGACCTAAATACATTCATGTTTCTGAGACTAGTATTCAATGTAAGGTGCAGCTTAAGGGCATCAATTTCACCACCACCTAAGTTTAAACTTTATCAATTTTGAAGAAATCTGAAGAACAATGTAATGTATCTCTAGCCTTTGGTGGTCTCCCGATGGCCATTGTACAGAGTCAGTGTTGGTGCAATTGCAGTCAAATAAGTGATCCAGGTTCAAAATAGACCCTACTCCTACACTGCTGCTGATCAGAGTCTGCATTTCAATATGATCTGTATTAGGGCAAGTGGAAATTAAATCTTGATTTAACATCAATAACTTGATGGGCCAAGTTATTATTTCAGGTGTGGTAATAATACTTTACATTTGTATTATGTTACATTTTCTCACACTCATTTCATTTAACTCTCAAAATCACCTGAGAGCCATTATTATTCATGTGTTATTGATATGAGCCTGTATTTATAGATGTTATGCCTACATGTTTAAGTATAAGAGCTCAAATTTGTACTCTTATCCTTTCTCTGATACCATAGATAATTAAAAGTACCAAAAAATTAGTTCAAGAGAATTTGGCAGGGTAATAAGGCAAGAGTAATGTTTTAAAGTAGGATTATTTTTTACTAGAACTAAGTTATAATATGTTCATTTTTAATTTTTTAACATTTTTATTGTTGTTCAGTTACAGTTTTCCCCATTACTCTCCCCAGCCTTACCCACCCCCCACCTCCCACATTCAACTCCACGCACCCCATTGCCTTTGTCCTTGGGTCCCTTATACATGTTCCTTAATTTGACCCTTCCCCTTCCTTCCCCATTATCCCCTCTCCCCTCAGGTCACTGTCAGTTTGTTCATTATTTCCATGTCTGTGGTTCTGTTTTGCTCACTTGTTTGTTTTGTTGATTGGATTCCACTTATAGGTGAGATCACATGGTATTTGTATTTCACCACCTGGCTTATTTCACTTAGCATAATACTCTACAGTTCCATCCATGCTGTCCTGAAGGGTAGGACTTCCTTCTTTCTTTCTGCTGTATAGTATTCCATTGTGTAAACGAACCACAGTTTTTTGATCTGCTCATTTACTGATGGGCACTTAGACTATTTCCAGCACTTGGCTATTGAAAATTGTGCTGCTATGAACACTGGGGTACATAGGTTCTTTTGAATTGATGTTTCAGAATTCTTAGGGCATAATTCCAGCAGTGGAATTGCCAGGTCAAAAGGCAGTACCAGTTTTTAGTTTTCTGAGGAAATTCCATACTGTTTTCCGTAGTGGCTGCACCAGTCTGCATTCCCACCAACAGTGCACTAGGGTTCCCTGTTCTCCATGTCCTTACCAGACTTGTTGTTTGTTGATTTGTTTATGATGACCATTCTGACTGGTGTGAAGTGGTATCTCATTGTGGATTTAATTTGCATCTCTCTGATGGCTAGTGATGCTGAGCATCTTTCCATATGTCTCTGGGCCCTCCATATGCCCTTCTTGGAGAAGTGTCTGTTCAGGTCCTTTGCCCATTTTTTAATTCGACTGTTTGCCTTCCTGGAGTGGAGTCATGTGAGTTATTTACATATTTTAGAGATTAAGCCCTTGTCCAAGGTATCATTGGCAAATATATTTTCCCAAATGGTTGGTTCCCTTTTCATTTTACTGATGTTTTCTTTAAGCATGCAGAAACTTTTTAATTTGATGTAGTCCCATTTGTTTATTCTTTCCTTTATATCCCTTGCTCAAGGGGACATATCAGTGAAAATATTGTTGCATGGAATATCTGAAGTTTCCCTGCCTATGTTCTTCTCTAGGACTTTTATGGTGTTGTGGCATCTATTTAAGTCTTTTATCCATGTTGAATTTATTTTTGTGTATGGTATAAGTTGGTGGTCAAGTTTCATTTTTTTGCATGTAGCTGTCCAGATCTCCCAACACCGTTTGTTGAACAGGCTATTTTTATACCATTTTACACTCCTGCCCTCTTTGTTGAATATTAATTTACCACAGAGACATGGGTTTATTTCTGGGCTCTCCATTCTGTTCCATTGATCTATGTGTCTGTTCTTATGCCACTACCAGACTATGTTGACTACAACAGCCTTGTAGTACAGTTTGATATCAGGTTTTGTGATCCCTCCTACTTTGTTCTTCTTTCTCAAAATCGTTGAGCTATTCAGCATCATTTAGGATCCCATATAAATTTTTGAAATGTTTCTTCTATATCTGTGAAATACATCACTGATATTTTAATAAGGACTGCATGGAATCTATGAATTGCTTTGGGTAGAATGGACATTTTGATGATGGTAATTCTTCCACTCTGTGATGTGGTACATGCTTCCATTTATTTTTGTCTTCTTTAATTTCTTTCTTTAGTGTTCTGTAGTTTTCTGAGTACAGGTCTTTTATCTCCTTGGTTAGGTTTATTCTTAGGTACTTTATTTTACTTGTTGCTATAGCAAATGGGACATTTCCCCCTAATTTCTGTTTCTGATATTTCATTGTTGGTATACAAAAATGCCTTCGATTTCTGAATATTGACTTTGTATCCTGCTGTTTTACCAAATTCATTTATTAGGTCGAGTAGTTTTTTGCTGGAGTCTATAGGGTTTTCTATGTACACTATCATGTCATCTGCTAACAATGACAGTTTTACTTCCTCCTTTCCAATTTGGATGCCTTTTATTTCTTTTTCTTGTCGGGCCACTTTGGCTAGGACTTCCAATACTATGTTGAATAGAAATGGTGAAAGAGGACACCCTTGTCTTGTGCCTGATCTTGGTGGGAAAGCTTTTACGTTTTGCCCATTGAGTATGATGTTAGCCGTAGGTCTCTCATATATGGCCTTCATTATGTTGAGGAATGCTCCCTCTATTCCCACTTTGCTGAGTGTTTTTATCATAAATGGGTGCTGTACCTTAACAAATGCTTTTACTGCATCTTTTGATATGACCATGTGGTTTTTGTATTTTCTTTTGTTTATGTGGTGTATTACATTTACTGATTTGTGAATATTGTACCATCCTTTCATCCCTGGGATGAATTCCAGTTGATCATGGTGCATGATCTTTTTAATGTATTGTTGGAGGCAGTTTGCCAATATTTTGATGAGGATCTCAGTGTCTATGTTCATCAGCAATATTGGCCTGTAGTTTTCTTTCTTTTTTGTGTCTGTTTCTGATTTTAGGATTAGGATAATGCTGACTGCATAAAAAGAGTTTGGGAGTCTTTTCTCTTCTTAGATTTTTTGGAATAGTTTGAGAAGGATAGGGGTTAGCTCTTCCTTAAATGTTTTGTAAAATTATCCTGAAAAACTGTCTGGTCCAGGACTTTTGCGTGTTGGGAATTTTTTGATTACTGTTTTAATTCCACTAACTGTTATCAGTCTGTTCAGGCTTTCTGCTTACCTTGATTCAGTTTTGGAAGATTATATGTTTCTAGAAGTTTGTACTTTTCACCAGATTTTCAAATTTCTTGGAATATAGTTGTTTGTAGTAATTTATTACAACCCTTTGCATTTCTGTGTTATCAGTTTTCATTTCTCCTCTTTTATTTCTCATTTTATTTATTTGGGTCCTTTCCTTTTTTTCTTGGTGAGTCTGGTTAAAGGCTTGTCATTTTGTTTATCTTTTCAAAGTACTAGCCCCTGGATTTATTGATCTTTTGAATTGTTCTTTTAGTCTTTAGGTCATTTAATTCTGTTCTGATCTTGCTATTTCTTTCCTTCTCCTTGCTCTGGGCTTTGTTTGTTGTTGTTCCTCCAGTTCTTGTAGCTGTAGGGTTAGGTTGTGTATTTGAAATGCTTCTATCTTTTTTAGGTAGGCCTGTATTGCTATGAACTTTCCTTTCAGAACTTCCTTCCCTGTGTCCCATAGGTTTTGGGTTGTTGTGTGTTCATTTTCATTTGTTTCAGAAACTTTTTGATTTCTTCCTTAATCTCATTATTAACCCATTCATTGTTTAATAGCATGCTATTCAGTCTCCATTAATTTGAATGTTTTTGAGTTCTTTCCTTGATAATGGTTTCAAGTTTCAAGTCTTTGTGGTCTGAGAGAATGCTTCATATGTTTTCAATGTTTTTCAATTTGTTGAGGCTTGTTTTGTGTCCCATTATGTGGTCTATGTTTGAAAATGTTCCATGTGCAAATGTTCCATGAAAAGAACATATATATATGTGTGTGTGCTTCTTTGGGATGAAAGATTCAGTCCATTTGATCTAATGCATCATTCATTTCCACAATAATCTTGTTGACATTTTGTTTGGAAGATCTATCCATTGTTGATAGTGGGTTGTTAAAATCCCCTACTGTAAGTGTTTTGCTGTCTATATCTTTTTTGAAGTCCCCCAAGGTTTTCCTTATACATTTGGGTGCTCCTGTGTTGGGTGCATATATGTTTACAATGTTTGTACCTTCTTGATGGATTCTTCCTTTGAGTATTATGAAGTGTCCTTCTGTGTCCCTTTTTATGGCCTTTGTTTTGAAATCTCTTTTGTCTGATATATAAGTATTGCTACCTCAGCTTTTCTTCCTATTATGTTCTTTTTTAAAGTTGGTTCAATAAAATGATCAAATTTTAGATTTTAGTATTGGTAGGAAATTTAAAGCATTTTAAGCTAAGCCCCTCTTTTGTTTTTCAGGAAAATAAGAACAATTTTTACCAATTACTGAACTTAAAAAAAATAAAATAAACCCTTTCTAGTGTGGCTCAGTGGATTGAGTGTGGCTTGCAAACTAAAGTGCTGCCAGTTCTCTTCCTGTCACTGCCTGAGTTGTGGGCCAGGTCCCCAGTAGGGGTCCTGTGAGAGGCAACCACACATTGATATTTTTCTCCCTCTCTTCCTTCCTCCCTTCCCCTCTCTAAAATAAATAAATAAGATCTTTAAAAATTAAATTAAATAAAACTCATATAATTTATATGACCTAGCCACTAGTAAGTAGTAAGTAATTAAATGGATAACAATATGTTAGGTATTTTATTTCTAAATGTACTTCATTATAAAAATATGCTGTATTAATATCATTGACCAAACTACAAAAATATATTTACTCTGGTTGGTGCGACTCAGTTGGATGGAGCATCATCCTGTAAGCCGAAAAGTCATGGATTCGACTTCCAATCAGGGCACATAACTAGGTTGCAGGTTTGCTCCTGGATTGGGGTGCATGTGAGAGACAATCAATCAGTGTTTCTCACATTGATATTTCTCTCCTTCTCTTTCCCTCCCTTCCCCGCTCTCTGAAATCAGTGAGCATCTCCTTGGGTGAGGTATGTGTGTGTGTGTATAAATATTCTACATTATAGAATATATAATATATCTTATATAAGTATATGTAATATAATATTTACTTCTGTATAATATATTTATATTTTAATATAACTATATATAATATATGCAATATATAAAATATATATTTATGAAACATGAAATATATGTGATTACATTTAGATAGCTTTTAAGCTATATTTTATTAATACTTTAAGTTTTGAGAAAGACTTGAAAATAAGAGATTTTGCTAACTAACTATACTTCAAACCCACATATTAAGATTAAAAATCAATCTATTGGTTTTTAAATCTAGTTTTCTCTTAAGATGGAGTGAAGAACAACAAAATAAAAAATGTAAAAACAGCCAAAAATATTTCTTTCCTTAAAAATTAGGTTTATAGTTTTCTCTAAGAGACTGTAAGTTTTGTGTACTTTAACAGAATCCTCATAGTTTAAAAGGAAATAAATCAGGAACATATTGACAAAGACATATACCTATATTTGTTGAATATGTTTAATAAGAGAGGTAATACTAAAAACAAAATGATTGTCTTGGCTCTCCAAGTCATGGAAAATGGGCCAAAATATTTTTAAATTCTAGATAGAAACCTTTATTACTTTTCTCACTTTAATCTGCAAAAGGAAACAGTGACAACAACCTTATCACACAGATTGTTACAAGCTCTAAATGAGATAACTTAAGTCAAGCAGTTGGTATAATTACAGGCACATAGTAAGTACTTGATAAGTCTTAATTATTGTTGTTTAGCTTGTTTCCCCTTAAAATGCAAACCTTAATGAGCCTTTTATTTAAAGAGGAAGAAGAAAAACAAAACAGACCCTGGAGTAAACTGTGACATTTTTGCCCTGCCCACTAACTGTAAATCGAGCTGCTCCCCAGACATTTTGGTTTTTAGCTAAAGCCTCATGTTGGGCAGATGTTCTCATGTAGATTTTCAAACTCTCTACTTTCTTCTCTATTCACATCTGAGTATTTGTTGAAGTTTTCATTTTTTTTGTATTCCATTTCCGAGAAGTCTCTCAGTGTAGCTGTCACATCTGTACCAATATAATAAATGGCAGGCTTGATTTGGACCATTTAAGTCTTGCCCTAAAACATGCAGATACAATAATAAGGTCCTTGGGAACAATGTCCTGATGTGTTTCTTTAGACTCCGTAAGTGCCCTTTGGGCAGTTGGGGTAAACCATCTGCATGGAGGGGTGACAAAGGTGGTGGGCTGTGGGCCTACCCTCCTCAATTTAACCTGTTTTGTATATTAGAGTTCATGTCATACCATACCCAAATTAAAAGTAGTAAACTGAATACTGAAGTCTGAAGTGATAGCATGATAGGATAGCTGCTTTTCTGGAGATGATAATGATGGGGGTACCTTAAAACACAGTGGATACCTTATGTTCTGCCTGTCTTTAGGATTGTTTTCTGCAGTACTTACAATAGTCATTCTGGTGCATTGAGATGTCACTTAAATTCTGGATCTCTCACTCTTGTGTATTCTGTGAGATTCTGCAGTATTTAAACACTCAACAAATATTTAATCAATATATTAAATTCTTCACACTGAAACACCTGACTAGGGCAGTCCGAAGGGCAACAATATACTGTCATACTATTTTTAACAGTCTATCTCTCCAGTTTGTATCTATACGTGTATTAGATGGACACAAAGTCTATGAAGTCAGGCACAGACTTGCCACAATTTTTTAAGAAGATTTTATTTATTTATTTCTCAGAGAGAGGGGCAGGGAGGGAGAAAGAGAGGGAAATATCAGCCTGTGGTTCCCTCTCATGTACCCCCTACTGGGGACCTGGCTGGCAACCCAGGCATGTGCCCTGACTGAGAATTGAACTGGCGACCCTTTGGTTTGCAGGTGGCACTCAATCCACTGAGCCACATCAGCCAGGGCTAGTTGTCACAGTTTAATGGCAACCAACATCATGGTAAGTATAAAATTTACTTCTTATAGGGAATAAACATGTCTTCTACTGCACAAAAAAATACTGTCATCCTAGGTTTAAAACTAAGTTTTAGCTAAGCTCGTAATTAAAAAAGAAATGACATAGTAAAGTATTCTAACAATGACTGGTACTCATATGGCCTCAGACTGTTTTTAATAATGAGTTTGTTATGAATATACAATGACATAAAGATGAACAATAAAGGCTGTGGAGGGAAGTGGCATTTCCATAAACCTGTTTTAATGACATCGTCTTTGGTGCAGATTCTGGACACAATTATGAATCGGATCAAGCAGGGAGGTCGTTCCACAAACAGAGCTTCCTGTCCAGTCATCTCCATCTCAACTTCAGTCCTAGATGAGAAGAGTTTGTGTTCCCATGCTATTAAATGTATTATCATTATTTTTACCTTCACAACTTTTAACTTTTCACAACGTAGGTTGTAAAAAAAGGAATATATAAAAGTGAAGCATAAAAGCATATGAAATTTTTTCAGAGTATATACACATCAAATAAAAAGAGAAAACTAAGAAAAGGCGATGGTTCTTTTTAATTTTTTAAAGTAGACGTGGATCTGCACAAATGGATTGTTGTTGGAATCTGCTGGGTATCCTTACAACCATTGCTGGCAACATTATTCAGATTTCCAGGACTGATCCTCATCCTTCGCCTTAAACCTTATGATACAAAGATTCTGAGAATAATTTGAAAGGACATAAATAAAATCAAATGCAAATAATAGAAGAAAATATTTTAAAATATGCTGGAAAGATAACTACATTTTCATGATTAGTTACAAATTTGATATATCTGTACACATAAAGGAAAACTTAAATTACAAAATAATATGTGTATACCCGTGTATGTGTGCTGAGGATACACACAGATGCAGTGAACTCAGTGTGCCTATATATTGAACTAATTACCATAATTGAGGCTCCAGGGAAGCTAGAGTCTGTGATTTCCATCAATAGGCACGGATATAATTAACCAATAAATATGGAGGATGTGGTTCCACAAAATAACAGATTTTTTAGCAGCTGCCGGAGCACATCTGTTGTATTATTCTTTATTGGCACATTGTGATTAACAACAAAATACATTTTAAAATATTGTAGAAACTTTTACTTCTATACGTTTACACACTTATAAAATCACCCTATCTCCTTCCTTTACTCTGAAGAGTAGTTCCTATGTTCCCAGGGCTGTCCAACCTTTTGGCATCTCTGGGCCACACTGGAAGAAGAAGAGTTGTCTTGGGCCACACATTAAATATATTGTGACACATAATCGCACAAAAAATCTCATAATTTTTAAGTAAATTTATGATTTTGCTTTGGGCTGCATTCATAGCTACCCTGGGATGCACGTGGTCCACGGGCCAAGGTTGGACATTGCTTACATTTTTTTTACCTGCACACTTTCCTTCTCTTTCTCCCTGTCTTCTTTATTATAATCTGTACCAAAACAAGCACAATGAAAACTTGTCAAAAGGCATGCTTGCATACAAATGGGGTCTTCTATTTCACTGCTCACCATCATTCATCAATAATAAACATCAGGATGGACTGTTGGACTTCAGAATCCCTACAGTTTTGTGGGGCTCACATGCACATACTAAACTATTTTGTGAATATCATCAGTCATTATTTATTTTCAATATATCTGTCATTTAATTTCTAGCCCTACACAAAAACTGTCATAATGCATCTAATGTTCTGTGTTTTTATCCTCCAGTAATCTGGGAGAAGTGGGGGGGGTCTGACTTCTTCCTCTCCACCTTGCTTCCCAGGCATAAAATATACTCATATTACTACTACTAGTACTACTGCTGCTGTTGCTGCTACTACTACTACTATTACCAATGCTACTACCATTAGTTCTCCCACTATGTGGAAGTCCCTGGTCTAGATACCTGGAAGATATAAAGAAGAATAGGTTATCACCCCTGCCTTAAAAAGTTGCTGGAATGGAGAAGAAAGACTGAACTTACAGAAAGTCTTCTAAATTGAGACAAAACGAAGTGAGTGGATGGCTGAGTGCATTATGTTGGAAACTCTGATGCGCGTGGTTTTCCGTGCAGGACAATAGGCCAAATGGAGTCGAGAGACATCAACTTATACGTACACGAACTTGGTAAAATACAATGACTTCTAATAAGTGTATTTTTCTTATTAAAAATCAGATTTAAAACAGTCATTTTGCACCAATCTTTTCATTAGTTTGCTTAATTTCAAAAACCACTATGGATTTTTGAAAATAGATTTGTAAGTATGTTATAAATAGGTTAATCCTTATTAATATGTTACTATTTAAAAAATGACTCACAGCTTCTCATGAACTGAAGAGTACTTTAAAAAAGTAAGGGTATATTAAAAATAAATATAAATAATTATATTCTTACATATGAAAAATATACTTGACAAAATAATAATTACTCAAGAAGTTAATGCTTCTTTTTGTCCTTTTGGTTTGTATTCTACATGTGATTTTTTTCTAAAAATAAACTTTAAATATCTTGATTTAAAATGCTTAAATAAACTATTTATGGAACATACTTGCTAATTATTTATAAAATAATTTTATATGTCCATTCTCTTTTCAATGTAGAGAACAAGTCACAGAGTCATATTGTATTTATTTTTTAAATATAAAGGATCTCTATATGAGAATTAAGTTTTAAAGAGAGCATAGATATATGCTGGGTTCTTAAATTGCTTAGATAAGATGCATTCAAAAGTTTTATTAAACTGAGAGAACTGAATCATAATGCTATAATTTTAGGCACAATATTGTTGGTTACTTTAAGTTGTCAAAAGGACCAATGACCACATACCAATTATTTTCTAATAATAAAGAAAAGTGTTTTAATGTTTTTTTGATTTTAATATTTTAAAATTTTTATTCTTTAAATTCCAAATTATTCTGAATATCAATATAGTTTTATTTATTCACATCTATTTAGACAACTATATTTCCTTTCCAGATGTAAGTTAAGAACTGGTTGAGAGAATAAGAAGCCAAAAGTATATTTGTATGTCTATACATTAAATTTTTGCTACATAGGTATGATTGATACTAAATTCATAAATTTTGATTGAATGGAAAGCTATGATCAAGTACTAACTATCAGTAACTCAATGTAAGTTATATTTTTAAATTAACAATAAAATTGTCAATATGCCACAGGGGATGAAAAGAATATTTGTATTGAATGATAAAATCATGTTCAACAAGATATTTAAATCCTTAAGTATTACCTATGGTGATATGGTCATAAATTTAAATAGTAATTAGACAAATAATAAATAAATAAATAGGCTAATATTATTTATAGTCTAATATTGTTTATATATAAACATGTTTAAGCAAAACTCTTAAAAGAGTGAATAAGTCTGTTTTCAAGGGAAAATTCTACTAAAGTGGCAAAATGATTGAATAAGAGATAATTTTAGCAAATCTTGTTTTCTCCACCAAGGAGAGAGGCAGGTATGAAAAGGCTTGTATAATAAAAATCCTTGGAACATGGAAATGTAATAATATTAGAAAGTACAAAACTTCATATTTCTGTGTAGGACGAGTGATTTTATTTCTAATTCAAATTCAATATAAATGTTTATATTGCCACGGAGAAAAACATAATTTGTGGCAGGATGCTTTTTTGAGGTACTGTTTTATGTTAATGTTGTCTTTATTTTTCCTCCATATCTCATTTAAAGAAGCTAACTAGAACCTATTCTGCCTGTAACACAATCCTGAAGTACAGGCAGGAAGCAGAAATTACCTGAAGACATAGGTATGCTTGTTGCCATATTTTATAAAAGTGAAAGTCTAAAGGGATTGAGGAGGAGACGTGAAAGAGTAATTTGGAGGACTGAGGAAGTGGGCACTGGAGAGCAGGAGACTCCTGGATTCTGGAAAACAGCTAAATTCATCACCCTTTGGTTGGTGGTGTTCGCCTCCGGGGCACGCCACAGGAAGATCACAAGGTCTCAGAGAAACTGCTGTGCGGGATGCACAGGTGTACCTCTGCGCGAGGGACCCCACGTCAGCAAAATCCTATGCAAATAAAAACTGAAGTTCATTCTGGTTGGATTTTTGTTTGTTGTTTGTGTGTTTGCTTGTTTGCTTGTCTGGAGGAGAGGGGAAGGAGTAAGATGGGAGAGGAAGAAGCATATTACATAAGACTCTAGTAGAGAAAAAGTCCCTTTTTAAAAAGACTGAAATTGAATGTTCTCCTGGCTTAATGGAATGAAAGCTTAGAACTTAATTTAAGTAGGCTTAATGCACATAAAGGAAGTTATAAATAAATATATATTTATATACATAAATATATATATTTATGTATATGTATATTTATGTATATGTATATTTATGTATAAATATGTATATTTATATACATAAATATATATATTTATGTATATAAATATATATATATTTAACATTTTTTGCATGACTGAGTTTGAGGACTGAGACTAAGATTACTTTTAATATTAAGTTTTTGAACTAGGTACAGTTGGGCAGATCATATCCCACAGAAGAGAGTGAAATGGAAAAAGACCCACACCAAAAGAGGGATTCCTGAAAGAGGGATTACTGGGTAAAAAAAATTAAATATTTCCATCATTTCACAGATTGAATACTTAAAGTAAAATTTATGAATCAGGTGAAGATTAATAAGAACAGACTGAGGCATGTCTGTGCTCAAACTAAGGACTCTTTCAGGAAAATATGTCCACCAGTATATTGAAAGAATAAGACCAATAATAACATGAAACACACAACGATCAGGTGAACCTGACATTTCAGGAATGAAGCTGCTATGGACCACACTGCACTGCAAAGAATTTCTCTTACCGTACTTCAGCCATGTTGTATTCCTGTTCTTACCTAAACACCATCTTTCCTTTTGGCAATTAGATGCCATCTTCCCTCACTACCAAAAAACATTGTTCCAACAATTCTCCTTTTCTCTCTTATATCATTAATTTTCTCCTTTCTCCACTGGATTATTCCTTGTGTTAAGAAACCACTGGTATTCCTTATCTTAAAACAACACACAAACAAAAAGCCAATCAACCAACCAAACAAACAAAAAACAAAGCCAAACAATAAATTCTTTTGTGCCCACTTCCCAAGGACTCTCAGTTCCCATTTATAGCAAAATTCCAAGAATTTGTTGTCTCTGCTGTTTTTACTTTTCTTATATTGTTTCTTAATGCCACTCTACTTAATTATTGCCTCAATAATTCTTTGCTCTTGTAAGATCAACAAGAACTTAGGTAATACTAAGTCTCTTGGTCAATTCTCATTTGGACAGTCAGTAAAATTTGACACAGCAGATATTCCCCCTCTTACAGACTTTTTTCCCCTCTTGGCCTCTGGAACATCACCTTCTCTGTCTCTCTTCCTGTGTCATTGGCCATTCTTTCTCTGTCTTCTTTGTTTTTCTTTAATGTGCCAGGAATTATCTTAGGACTTATTCAGCATCTTTTCCACATAATCAGGCTGTTTTTGCCCCAGATATTTGTCTGGTACTAATGCCTTCAACTCCTTAACTCAGTAAAGCTTAAATTCACTACCCTTTAAAAAAAAGACTTTATTTATTCATTTTTTACAGAGAGGGGAAGGGAGGGAGAAAGAGAGGGAGAGAAACATCAATGGCTCCCTGCTGGGGACCTGACCCAAAACTCAGGCATGTGCCCCGACTGGGAATCAAACTGGAGACCCTTTGCTTTGCAGTTCAGTGCTCAATCCACTGAACCACACCAGCCAGGGCTCAGTACCCTTTTAAAAACTGCAATTCCTTGTACTCCATTCTTTATCCACTCACCCTCCTTTATTTTCTGTTCCATAGTCTGTTACTATCTAACTTAGTATATAATTAGCCTAATTATTTTTTTACTTTCTCATACCTGCCTCCCTTTATTAGAATATGAGTTCTATGATGGTACAGTCCAGTGCCTTGTATACCCCTCTGGTCCTCTTGGTACATATAGGTTAGCTCCTGTAACTCATTGGGAGATTATAGTTCCTTTCCTTTCATATCAGACTGCATCAGTTAGGGTTCTTCAGAGAAACAGAACCAATGGTGTATATTCAATTTATTGTGAGAAATTGGCTCATGCCATCATGGAAGCTGAGAAGTTTCACTATCTGTCACCTGCAAGCTCAAAACCCAGGGAAGCTGGTGGTGTAGTTCCAGCCCAAGTCCAAAGGCTTTACTGATGTTCTAGCTTGAGGACAGAATAAAATTGATGCCCCAGTTCAATCAATTAGGTGACACACAGAGAGAATTCTCTTTTCCACTCCCTTTTTGTGTTATTCAGGCCCTCAAAAGCTATACAGTGGTCACCACTGGGTGAAAGCAAATGGGACAGGTTATCTGCTTTACTCAGGCTACCAGTCCAGATGCTAATCTCATCCAGAAATAATGTTTAGCCAAATGTTTTGATATATAAAATCAACAATTACACAGGTCAACACTTCTCCAGTCAGGCCATGTTGACCTAGGTGGCAGCGACTAGAGGACAGATTCTAAGACCGGAAGGTATTTGTTGTCTTGCCAGGAAAACTGAGGTTTCCAGATCTTCAGGTGCACCAATTCAGATGCCCTCATCCCATCTGTTAAGTTCCCATCTTTTTACGCCAATATAGCAGAGCTGCCTAGGTTACAAGTTTGATCCTGCTTGGAGTTCTGGTGTTTTTATGTCGAAGTTCTTGATCTTATCCTAGCTCTCTATGCCCGTAGTTACAGCAGATGAGAGCTTCTTTATATGCCACAAAGGAGGTGTTAGAGCTTTTACACTTATACTCGGCCTTTTGTTATGTTTTCCACAAGTTATTTGAACTTAGCCACAGCCACTCAGTTTGACTGTACTTATATTTTTAGTTTTCTCCATATTTTCAAATACCTGACATATTACCCTAGCCAGTGAATTTGTGTCCACTGGGCTAGTATCCTATTTTATCTCTAATAAAAATTTTAATATTCATATTGTTACTTTGACTGCCTATGCTAAGGGTTGCATGAGCTCAACCTATCTATGATGTGATCTTCATGCCACTATGGTGATAGGTGATTTAGTTTCAAAATCTCACCATCATCTTTCTTTTCTCAGACCATGTCCAGTTCCAATTACAATGGGTTGGGGGGTCCCTTAAAAAGAGATTGAGGTGAAAATGAGCATTTGGAGCATTATTAGGGAGTGCTCTTGAAATTGCCATCTGTACAAGGGAAGAGAAAGCAACAGGCTTGGTCTGAGGAAGAAGCTAGGCTGCAGTCTCAGCGAAGGCCTTAGTCAACCCCAAAGGAGTTTTGAGCCTGGAACAGCACTGTGAGTATCACAAGCTGGGATGAGGGAGCCAGGGCTTTACGTTCCTAAGATAGCCGGGCACCAGTCATGAAATATGGACTGCCCAAGGAGAGGGGCATGACTTTGAGTGACTCTAGCCAAAGCAATTGAGAAGAACATTGATGTCTAGGAGTTATTTGCTCTGATTACCTGGAGGAATGAATCCTTTGGTCTTGAAGAGGGATCTGTGTGGCCCATCTCAGGGTCCCCTGCAAACACCTTCTATTTCAGCTTCTCTGAGGACTGATAGGTACTCTCCAAATGATACTGTGTACTGTGTCTGGTATCTTGCATTTTCTCAATGACTTGCTGTTGAATATGTGAACAGCTCACACACGCATACACACGCACACACACACACACACACGCACGCACGTATTTCAGGAATTTAATATTTGGCTCTGCCCAGTCAGCAGGCTTGGCCCAGATATATCAGTAAACCCTATATATAGTATAAGTGTTCACTTGCAATAGCACATAGCTAGAGAGCAGCACCTAAGTATAGTAACATGATCAGTGTTCAATTTGGATGAAGTAAAATGAAAACCAAATTTATGAGAAATTACAGGAGAAATTCCTTGGGAGAAATTAGACACTAACTAAAAGCTTAAACTGTAGAATTAGTTTTTATTTTTTGGTAATATGTAGCATTCTGAGACAATAAGAGTCAGCTAAAGTTGAATTTGCATTTTTAATGATACCTAGGAACTACTTAATTTTATTAGCACTAAGTTCAATAAACAGCAGGGTGTGGAGTGTAGGCCTAAAATATAACTGAAGAGCCCTATCAAGACATTGAGAAGACAAACACAAGCCAGCTGATTACAGCCCAGAAAAACTGAAGCTAAAAGAGGATTAAGTAAATTAGAATAATAACCTTACTGTGTTTTACTTGTTCCATCATATGGCAATTATTAGTCTGTAAGAAAAGAGTTCTATGGTCATAAAAATGTAAGTTAAGCTGATCTAAATAAACCTAATTTTTTAACCATAAAGATTCCTCAGACTCAAAGATTTTAACATACTGTGTTAGTCTGAGGCTTCTGAGGAGCAGACACCAAGATAGGATTAAACATGCAAATGAAATAATTCTGGCTAAAAAATTCTATAAAGACTAAAGAGGGAGCAAGCAGGATAAAAGTCGGAGGAGACTACCTACCATGATGGGGTTCTATCGCCTATGAGAGGCAGGGGAAAGATGGAGGATAGGGAAGGAAGCACTCCCTACTGCAGCATCGTCCAGACAAAGCCTTGACCTGACAATGGGGAGCTCCTGGAGCAAAGACTGTCCATTAGTGGGTGTTGTAATGTCCTACCTGGTGTTGTGATGGCCTGAATCTATTCTTGCCTACGGCCACAGCCCTGAGGGCCGAATGGCTTTTGGTGAATGCTGACGGCTCTAAAGGTGTGGTAGCTGGAGACTTGTCAGTCCATTATCTTTGCTATTTACCACAGGTTTTCTTGAAAAAAGAGGAGTGGCCACACTTCAAGGATTACCACATAAATGAGTATGTTAAACTGTAATGAATTTAAAAGAGAAAAATATAGAAAGCACTTCCCCTTTTTTATTTTTGCAACAGAGCCCTGATAAAATCAGTGTTCTGTGACCTGGGCATCTGTTGTAGAGAAGAGAAAATTGTTATTTCTATTTAGAATAACATATAAGCAAAGGCACTCGCCAAATTTTTACAGGCAAACAAAAAATAACAATAGGTTATATCACCAAAGTAAACATTTATTTTATGGATTAGGAATGCCATCTGATGTAATGTATAGTGAAAGGGGAAACTGACTTAAAAGCGTTTTTAGAATGTCAAATCTTGCATTTGATGACTACATCATCTTCCCTAAAACTCCCCCCACCCCAAATTCTCAAATGCATCTCTTTCTCCTGACTCTCCTCTTATCTCTATGACTTTTTCTTCTCGGAATCCTTGATTCCCTCGTCTGTCGCTGCGGAAGCCACAGAAATGCACTGCTCAGATCTCCCGCTGTGCGTGTGCGTGGATGGGTGGCTGACAGCCCCAGCTGAGGCCCTCCGCAAACTCCCTCCTGCCCTCACCCCCACTCTCACCTTGCACTGAACAGGACCCCTTTTTATTCTAGCAGCATGCTTTGTCTCAGGGACTCCCCATTGGCCTGGTTAAAAGTTTCTCATAAATAGTTTGAAACTATTTCTACTCAATCCTGTTTTCTCCCCTTAACCCTAGAAAGGTGTTTTGCCCAGTATGTTTCTTACATGTCTAATTCCATATTGGTATCTGCTTGTCAGGGGATGCAAGACAATGCAGTCACTTACATGTACATATTCTCCAGCATTTTATCACTGGTTCTCTACCTTTCTCACTCTAGTTTTTCTATAATTTTTCCATCATTTTATACTAACAAATCTAAAATCGACTGTTTAAGATCCTTCGGAGCTAATTCTGGTTCTATTTCTTATTTCCACCTCTGAACTAGGTTTCCTTTCATTTATTGTCCACATTTCTGCAAGACTGATTTTTTTCTCCAAAAATAGAAATTTAAACTGTTTACTCCTGGATTTTAAAACATTTTGGCTTTCTTTTACCTAATGACATAGTTCAAAACCCTTTGTTATGGCATCTAAACTCCTTATGGCCAAACCATTATAAAATGTTTCTGCTTCAGAAACATAAAATGTTTCTATTTTTGCTCTCTTCCACTCACTCTATGCTTTGGTCTAATTGAACTGTGGCCAGCTTCTGGGACACAACATGCTGTCTTGCCATTACATTTTTGTTTCTTCATATTGGGATACCTTTCTCCTTATAATCCTGGAAAACTACTTGGAATTCAAGACTCAGTTAACATCATTATTGTTTTGAAGCATTTTTTTTTTACTCCCTTTCTTATTCCTGAACCTTGTGACCACCACCTTCCTCCCTTTTTGCTCTCTTCATGGTCAGGCATTTCTATTGCAACTTGTCCTTTGCTCTATTAGAGCCTCCATCGGGCCCTCCATGATGTTCATTGATTTCCCTTGTCTGAAGACTATGAGGTCCTTGAAGGCAAGATCAAAGCATTCATTTTGTACCAAAAATGTTAAGGATTGTGCCTGCAACTTAGAAGATGCTTAAAAAGTGTATTGAATAAATTATCCCTTCTATCATATAATTACAACACAGAGGACAATGGTTTTAATTCAAGAAAGTTGAGTGCCCAACATGAGAAAAAGACCACAATGCTTGCTAATGAATCTTAAAAAGGAAAAAAGATAGAAAAATCTAACAAAGAGAATAAACAATTCTGTTAAAAAAGGAAATTATAGACATTAACTTTTTACTAATGTTTGAGTCAAATTATAGAGTATCCCTGAAGAATAATGCCTATGAGGTTTTCAACATTTTCCGTAAAGTCCAAGCATTCTTGTGTATTCTTAAATAAGAAGAAACCTAAAGAATGTGGCTTGTTTTTAAACACGTTGCATGCTTTTGTTGCGAGGTTCAGTTTTGGCATGCTAACCTGCATGATAAATTTCCCACAAATAGTTGTGGATGCACTCTTAGCAACCCAATAATAACTACCCAAGAAGGACTAAATTACAATGGATTTTCAAAGGGAAAAATGAGCACATCAATTTTTCCCCAGAACATTCACTGCATACAAATAGAGTCAAGATACATTAGAAAAGAAACTTAACTAGAGGTATTTCGGAAAGTGCAAGTCGAAAGTAAAACTCTTTAGTAGAGAGAATGAAGGATGGGGAAGACAAATGCATAACAGCAGTGTCAGCACTGAAAGACTGTGTGAGTAGTCTTCTGCATCCATGGAGGCTGGCTCTGGGTGCTCAGGAAGTTGGGATTGAAGCAAATGTCCCCTTCCATTGTTTTATAGTCGGAAAGAGGTTTCAGATTCTGTCCACAATGATAGTCTTTCTTATTTTATTTTCAGAAATGAGGTAAAATTTACATAACATCAATATAATCATTACAAAATGAAGAATTCAGTGGTACTTAGTACATTCATAATAGTCTACGATTTTTATCTAGTTCCGAAACATTTCATCACCCTTAAAGAACACACCATGCCATACCATTAGCCAGTTCCCCATCCCTCTCTTCCCTTAACACTTGGAAAGGGTTGCCTTGTTTTCATCCATCAATGTGCAGCTCCCAGGAGCATTCGCATATGTCTACATTCCCAACATTCAGACAAACCAACTATGAATACTTGGGCCAACTCCATTTTCTTCAAATTTGCAGATTTTGAATAATATGAATAAGATCAAAACATTATGACATTAGGGATAAAGGGCTTTATACAAAAAGAATTTTCTAATCATATTTATTGGTTTCATTTAACTGGAACATAATATTTACCGACAACAGCTTAATGCTAATGCTAATGCCAATGATGCATTATGCATAGCATGGTAAAATGTTTTCAAAGTGTTCTTACACATTGATCTCTCTTTTTCCACCCTAATTGAGCAAACATTCTAAGTCATCTCTATCTAGGAGTTAGCCAAGTAGAACACTTCAAATAAGAGCAACTGGGTTTATGGTTCTTAAGCAACATGAGCAGATATAATAGTTTTCAAAATGTTTCCATAACTGCATAAAAATCACACATAATCATATAATTCTATTGGTTTAGTTTTAATTCACATATTCAATACATTGGAGAGATTCTAAGATAAAATTTTTATAGAGTTACACACTTGGATATTGCATAGGAATTATTCATATACTTGCATAAATCTTTGGTATGTGGTTTAAAATTTTGTAGAAGCTGAATTCACCAACATTTAGAATATGTGTTTCCTAGAGCTCTATATTATAATTGTAAAACTTGTTCCATTATTGAAAAGAAAAGTACCAACTAAAATTAAAAATGAAGCTCTGGCCATTCATTATACTTTCTTTAGTCTAAGATTTAAGACTGAATGATGAGGTTTTCTTAGATAAGCTCTAAGACCTCCTTTAGCTTCAGTATTCTATATTTTATGTTTCCGAGTGATTAGCATGACCCCTGAATATTTCCTTCTTTTGGTGAAACCAGAGTTCATTCTTTTCCCTTCATATCAGTTATCACAGTTAGCAATTATTTAGTTCATGATGTATTAATTAACATCTGGCTATTTCACTGCTTTGTAATAGTCATAGGAGCAAAGAATGTATCTATTATTTACTATTCATTCTCAGTACATAGCACGAGGCTTAATACAGCAGTTACCTTTAAAGTAATTACATAAAATGAATGAATTAACAAATGAATGTAACAGACCTGTTTCCCCATGCAGAGAGAAAGACCCTTGGATTTAGAAGTAGCAGTCTAGTTTCTAAATAACCCACATGATTCCATTCCTGGGTACACATATGTCTCCAGATCCTTCTGCCATCTTGATTCAGGTCTTTGGGAGTCACTTCTGGGTCCTAAAACAGTTTCCAAAGGATCTCCTACATGACCTTGGGCTTATCACAGCATGGCAATGAAATCTACAGCTACTCACAGAATAGATGCAGGTATTAGTAGTTGCTTATCAGTAACTACTGCTGCACCAACTCCCAATCTTTTGAACTTTTTTTTCTCTCCACAAGTATTGAGTCTGTGATAGCATCTCCTGAGGTCACCAGCCTGGCAATCAGCTCTTTTGATCTGAGTTTCCTGATTCATCTAACCAGGTTCTGGGGAAAAGTTTTTGCTATCCTGGCAATCATCATGAACAAATAATTATAGTCGTAATCCTCTTAAAATAAAGTTCTTTCTTATCTGTGTCCATAAACTAAGATCTTCTATGAAAGGCTTTGCTGTGAGTCACCCACCTTGTACATGTGGCTTGGACATTGCCTTTCTGAATACCTGAACTCTCTGTGACCCTCCCAAGTAATACAAGCACGGGTTTGGCTGCTGCTCTGGATGCCAGATGGGCAGGAAGCCCATCTTGTCTATAAAAGGACACTTAATAAATACACATATATTTTACTATTATTTTTATCTGTCATGTACTTTTTATTTTACTAAAAGAAATACCCTATGTAATATTCTTAATCTTTTTAAAAAAATACATTGCAGTGAACTATAATAGGATTTTTCAAATGAAAGACAAGGAGAAAAAAAACAAAAAACATATATCAAACGCCTATTCTTTCTTGGCTGTCATGCTAGGCAGTATATATGATCTTGAGTAAGAAAAATATTACTATTTAAGCAGTAACATTCTATTGTTCCATTACAGTTTTAGTCATATGCATTCAAATAGATAATTTCCCTTAGAGATCGCACATTATTCTAGAGGTAACTAGAGAAAAGCAAACTATATGAAATTGCTACTGGTAGATTTAACCCTGCCTTAAAGAGAATAACTAATGAATTGCATGGAGTAACATTTATATTTAATCCCCCAGGCACATAATTATGAGACTACGAATCCACCTTCAGAGGATTAACCCACTTGGAGCTATTTAATCCATTATTGTTGTTGATTTTCGGTGATCTTCACTAGGTCCTCACTTTATTTTTTGGGATACATTCTCAAAACAAATATTACTGTTAGGCCATTTATCCCTTTTTGAGATTCAGTTTAATAATCTGTCAAATAAATGCATTATCAAAATTTGGATCACTGCACTGAGGATTCTGAAAACAAATATGAGTTTATCATGGAAAAGCTCAGGGATTGATTAACAGTGTCTGTTATTTGTATAAGAAGAGCAGCAGTGACTTGTGTGCTACGCATCTGCCACCAAGGTGAGAGGCGGTTCTAAAAAAATCAATCTTTGCTTCTTTAAAAATGTGTTCTAATCTTGGCCTGGTACCCAATAAAAAGGTACATATTCTATATTTCTCTTCTTCACTACCCCCAGGAAGGAAAATTTATTTCTTATAATAGATATATTACACTGGATTTGCTGAAAATTTGTTGTTTTTTTCATAAGACGGATCTAGAGCACTTAGTTGTCTTTTAATTCATTTGAAACAATTTTGTTAGGTTGTGTTGTGAGAGCTGTCACATCAGTGTGTATTTAAAAATATTACCAAAATTAGTGAATTTTGGGGTAGCCAATTTAATATTGAAGATGGAAGAAAATATGTAACATTTTTTGTCATATTATGCTTTATTATCCCAAGAAAGGTAAAAATGCAACTAGAAAGCAAGAAAAGATTTGTGCAGTGTATGGAGAAGGTGCTGTGGCTGATCTGATGTGTCAAAAGTGGTTTGTGAAGTTTTGTGCTGGAGATTTCTCACTGGATGATGTTTCATGGTAGAACAGTTGAAATTGATAAATATCAAATCAAAACATTAATTGAGAAGAATCAATGTTGTACCATGCAGGAGATAGCTGACATACTCAAAATATCCAAATCAATAAAGTTATTGGTGAAAATGAAAAATCTTTCTTTTATCTTACAGGAAAAAAAAATGGATTTTTTTGCCAAACCAATATGAGCTTCTTTTTGATACACTATACATAATTAAAGCCAACTTGTGTAGACTAGATAAAAAACCTCACCACCACGAACAGCATTGATTCTGTAGAAGAATGTGTTCTTCATTACAAATTACTGACTTAAAAATGCATTTTTAAGGACATGACCTTAATGCTTATAATTCCTTGTTACAAGAGAGTTAACGTGTACTTTTAGTGACTGAACAGAAATTCCACAGTGATCCGAGGATCGCAGACACTAAAATGGATGACATCATCATGAGTTTATAGTATTTACCAACGAAAATTTTTTACTCTCTGTATTGAAAGGAATTCAGGAAGAGAGAGAGAAAAAACTGAGGGTGAAAGGATGACATGCTCTTGCTGAAATCCTAAGAACATCCATTCTCAGAACATACTGCCAAGTATGAGTTATAAACATAGCCTACATTTTTAGCAACTAGAAACAATCTTTAGCTGCTATATATTCCCTACACGCTTCATGATTCAGGACCAAAATCT